>KV000469.1:74018-86743 GCA_001598015.1 Dorcoceras hygrometricum | reverse complement strand
CTGTTGAGTCGTGCCCGAAAAGTCCAACGCTATCGTCGGAGTGGTGACCACCGGGTTCGAGTGTCTACCACCGAGCTGTGATGGGCTGACCGATGATTTTCCGGTTGATAGACCGTGGTATAGAGGCGACTTGATTTAACTGCCAGTTGATGCATTGGTCTTGCTTACCGATGTCCTTGACAGCCTCATGCATTCATAGCATTGATTAGTAGCATGTTGCATGTTTACCTGCTTTGATAGCTCTTCGTACTGAGGCTTGACCTCGTACTTCTTTTCCTGCTTTTGTTTTGTTTGGGTCTGTGTTGCCCATTTGCAGGAGCTCTAGGTAATCAAGCTGGACCGAGTGGAAGTTCAGCTGGTCGATCCCCGCGTTCTTGAGTCCCAGTCTATATATGATATGTATTGAACCGGGGGATGCCCCGTGTTATCATGTATCGGGGATTTATATTTTTGATTGATACTTGTTGTGCTGGAATTGGAGTCAACTCGTATTTTGTTATCGCTATTTTGAATGTATGAATTGAAGTTCAGGCCCATAGTATTTCGAAAAATTTTTAAGCCCTAATTTTAAGCTTCCGTCCCCGCGTTCTTGAGTCCCAGTCTATATATGATATGTATTGAACCGGGGGATGCCCCGTGTTATCATGTATTGGGGATTTATATTTTTGATTGATACTTGTTGTGCTGGAATTGGAGTCAACTCGTATTTTGTTATCGCTATTTTGAATGTATGAATTGAAGTTCAGGCCCATAGTATTTCGAAAAATTTTTAAGCCCTAATTTTAAGCTTCCGTGATTATGCGCTTATTATGTGTTAATTGTTAGTAATTAGCACGGGGCCTGACAATTCTGTGGAGCAAAAGTTTGGGCATGGTTCCAGGAAATGAATATTGAACAAGTTTTCACCTGAGTGGCTTACCCTCAAAGTAATAGGAATGTTGAAGTCAGTAATCGATCAGCTCGACTTGACTCAAATCTGGCGAAATGGATTGATGAACTACCAAGTGTACTATGGACATACCGGACAACAGCTCGGGTGACATGGGAGAAACACCATACATTATGGTGTATGGGGCGGAAGCTGTCCTTCCTGCTGAGCTTGGCCAAGAGAGCGTGCGAGTAACAAAGTATGTTGAGGACAACGACGTTGTTCAAGGCCTTGAACTGGATCATATAGATGAAAAGAGAACTCGTGCAGCGGTTAGGCTTTCAGTTTATCAGAGAAGGATGACCCATACCTATAATAGAAGAGTTCGACCCCAATATGAGTTCGGAGATCTTGTGTGGAGAACAATTCGGCATCAAGGAGATATACGGAAGCCAACCTACTCGACACCTAAAGCCCAATTCTTATTGGAAAAACACATAGGGTAACAACCCTACCTGAGCACCATCAAAAGCATGACCTTCTTGGTACCTAAAGCCCAATTCTTATTTGTAAAACACCTTGGATGGCAACATCACCTGAGCATTATCGAAAGCCCGACATGTTCGACACATAAGGCCACTTTCATTGGCAAAACACATTGGGTGGTAACTCCACCCAAGCATAATAAAAAATCCGACCTACTCAGCGCTTAAGCCCAATTCTTATTGGCAAAATACCTCGGGTGAAAACCTTACCTGAGCACCATCGAAAGCCCGACCTATTAGGCACTTAAATCCCAATTCTTATTGGCAAAACATCTCGGGTGGCAACCGCACCTGATCAAAATCCTGACCTATTCGGCACCTAAAGCCTAATCCTCATTGACAAACACCTCGAGTAGAAACCCTACCTAAGATCGAGACCAAGACCTACTCTATAAAATACCTACTCAGTTTGAGTGGGAAGCTTGCTCGGATATTTGGCTTACTTAGGTTAACAGGATATGAGCCAGAACTCATTTTTATGTTCTGCTCGGGCATCTTTCTCTCACAAGTAAATTTAAACTTCTCGAACCTGAGCCTCCTTTAAATGCCTCCTTGAATGTTTGTGTTTGAGATATTTCATTTCATACTTAGGTATTTTTATAGGAAAATATTACTCAACCTCGACAACCTTTTTCTTTGTTACATATGTTTTTATACACTTATGTATGTGCTCGGGATCATATGCAAAGTATCAAGTGGAAAGGAAAAGTTTCATTACGAGAAAAAATACGCTTATGTATGTGCTCAGGATCAGATGCAAAGTATGAGGTGGAAAGGAAAAGTTTCATTACGAGAAAAATCATTACAAGATAAAGCTATTAAGCAACAAAAGTACTATGTACAAGAAGAGGCAAGATGGTCTTTAGGATGGGGTGGTGCCTCTGGTTCAGGGATGCCTTCCTCAGTCACTTATTCCTCCTCGAGCATATCCTTCAAGGACTGTATCACATCTTGGAATGGAGCAGGTCGCTCTTTCTCGAAGTAGCCATTAGATCTGAACTGAGCTAAACAACCATTGAAGCCCTGCTCGAAAATACGGAGGTCTTCTCCGAGCATAAGGTCTCGAACTCTGTGGACTTCAGAAACTTCTCCTTTACTCGCATCCAAGAGACCTCCCCCTTCAACCTTTGAACTTCAGAGATAAGGCCATTGCTCTCCTCTAAGAGGTTTTGAGCCCGATCTTCAGAATACTGTACATGGTCTCGGGTCGCCTCTAGATCGAGTAGCAGCGACCTCTTCTCCTCGTCCCTCTGAGAATGCAGCTCCTCGAGCTGCTCCATAAGCTGGTTATGATGACCCAACACCTCATCCATAGATTTACTGCTTATGATAACCTCGTCATGGGCCCGGAAAGAAACCTGATATTTCTTATTTCAGGGTGTTTGGATGCAAATGCTTCATTCAGAACAATGGCAAAAATAATCTAAAAGCTTTCGATGTTAAATATGATGCATGGATCTTTTTAGGATATTCAGCTGTGAGCATAGCGTATCGCGTCTTCAACAACAGAACGCTAACTGTAGAAGAATCAGCTCACGTGGTGTTTGAAGACCAGTTTTTGATCTACTTTAGCTACGAAATTGAACGATTTGTGCATCCATCTGGAATCAACCAACCTAGATGAATCAAGTCATGATGAGGCACAGACCAGAATCCAAGCTGATGATCAACACGCACTGGACATACCAATTACCAATGCTGATATTAAAAATCTTGCACGAGCTGATGTCCCAAGTAACATCAAAATCATTGATTTGACTAATGTGCAGGACAAGCAAGCAACCGGTGTGCCAGATGTCGATGTCGTTTTACACGACGCGCAAGCTGATCACACATGAGCTTATGGAGATTGAGCGCAAGCTGATGACCCAAACAGATCAGGAATTATCGCCCAAGCTGAACGAATCCAAAACGCAGACATCAACACTCAGCACGAAGCAAATCCCCTATGACCTAGTTATCGATGGAATAAGAATCATCCACCCGAGCTGATCATTGGTAAATGGGTCTTTAGAAACAAATTAGATGAAAACGGCAACTTAGTAATAAATAAGGCCAGATTAACTCAGGGTTATAGACAAGAAGAAGGGATAGAGTTTGATGAATCTTTCGCATCAACAGCCAGATTAGAGGCTATTCGCATATTTCTTGCATATGATGCTTTTAAAAATTTTAAAGTCTATCAAATGGATGTTAAAGGTGCATTCTTATGACATCCTAAACGAGAAACTGTATGTTGCACTAACTCCTGGCTTCGTAGATCATACCAGACCAGATTATGTATATAAACGGGATAAAGCTCTGTACGGTCTGAAACAAGCACCAAGATCTTGGTATGATACGTTGTCTACATTTTTGATTGATCATGATTTTATCATTGACTCAGTAGATAAGACCTTATTCAAACTTGTTAAGAGTAATAATGTCTTATTGGTCCAAATTTATGTTGACGATATTATCTTTGGTTCGACTAATCCTAAATTGTGTGAAAAATTCTCCAAGTTGATACATGATAAGTTCGATAAGAGCATGATGGGGGAGCTAACATTTCTCTTAGGACTACAAGTAAACAGCTTGAAGATGGTATCTTCATCAACCAAGCAAAATACACAAAGGAACTTTTGAAGAAGTTCGGAATGGAGAAATGCTCTTCAGCAGCTACTCCAATGAGTGCTTCAATCAAGCTGGTACTGTAGTAGAGATAACTTTGTATCGTGAGATGATTGGATCCTTTTGTATCTAACAGCGAGACGATCGGAAATTATGTCCGCGGTCTGTATGTATGGACGTTTCCAAGCTGATCCAAAACAATCCCATTTCATTGCTATTAAACATATTTTAAAATATCTAAAGGGCACTCAGAACGTGGGTCTTTGTTATCCCAAAGACTCAAGTTTCAATTTAATTGGTTACTCAGATGCAGATTACGCAGGATGTAAGATCGATCGGATTAGCACGAGTGAAACTTTTCAGTTTTTTTGTGACAGATTAATTTCATGGTTTAGCAAGAAGCAGACATCCATCACGACGTACACAGCTGAGACAGAGTATCTAGCAGATGGGAGTTGTGCTCAGATCTTATGAATTCAACAACAGCTTAGGAATTATGGTGTTGATGCAACTGAAGCACCCATCTTCTGCGATAATACAAGTGCAATTTCCATCACTCAAAATCCTGTACTACACTCCAAGACCAAGAATATTAACATACAACATCGTTTCATAAGAGATCACGTGCTGAAAAATGACATTCGGGTGGAGCATGTTCCAACAGATCAGCAAGTAGCTGATATTTTCACAAAATCTCTACCGGACGCTAAGTTTTCTTTCTTTAAAAATATTTTAGGTCTCTTGGATATGTCTTATTTTAGTTCTGTCAGCATTAATTCAGGGGGAACAAAGAAATTCAAACAGATAATAACAAAAATATATTGAATGTCTCCGAGCTGATCAGGTCCGTGCTGATCTGATACGTCTTAGGGACAAATACAGACAAATCTTGTCAAGGTGTTTGAACTAATGTTTCCGTGCTGATACAGTAAATTCGAATGGTTGAGATCATTTCATTTTTCAAATTCCTTTTAAATCGTACGGTCATTCTCTAAGTAATTTCAGAAGTTTTTAAATCTTATAATGACACGTATCATTTCTCTCTCATCGTTCGAACACGTTAAATCTATCATCCCTTCCAAAATGTTTTCTTTTCGAAAACTGAAAAAACCACGTGATGTGTTAAGGGGGAGTTTTTTTTAAAATTATTAAGGGGGAGACAAAATTTTGAAACATTTTTCTATTCCCACAAAAAGGGGGAGAAATATTTGAAAACTGTCCATGCTTATGTTTTCCAGGTTTTGTGTTAATAAAAAAGGGGGAGATTTTTGGATCTGTTTAATGGATCGGATATGGATTTTGATTAACACAAAACCTGCTCTTATGTTACTGACGATCTACACGATTACGTATGTCTAAGCTGTAAGTCGATAGATCAGACAAGAGCTGTGAGCTGAAGCAGTGCGCAAGCTGCGGGCTAAAGCAGTGTGTTGTAGCATATCAGATCAGACAGCTGCGAGCTGATGAAGTGCGCTGTATAAACAAATAAAGCAGTTCAGCGAAGAAGAAGATCAGCTTAGAAGCGTCGATCAGCTTAGAGTGTATCAGCTCAAGGAAGGTCAGCTCAGGAAACAAGATCAGCTTAGAATAGATCAAGAATAGATCGCACAAGTTAGAACAGAGCAGAATACAGATCAGATTAGGTGAATCAGCTCAGGCACAAATAAGCTCAGAGGTCTAAGCTGGAACAGTGGAGAATGCTCAAGCTGGTATAGCACAGAACAGACCATGACGAAACAGCTTAGAACTATATAGAGAAGGACGAAAAAGCTCAGAGATGAATAAAAAAGAACGAAATATCTTAGAGCCGAATAGACAAGAGTAGCTTAGAGAAGAAGCACAGACATAGCTCAGAGCAAGTCGACCAGCTTAGAGCGTCGCAGTTCAGCTCAGAGCAAACAGTGTGTTGAGTTAAGCGTGCAAGGGTGAGAGCAGTACTGGGATGGGTGACCTCCTGGGAAGTTCTCGTACGTCAAGCTGCTGACGTTGTGCCGCTTGATCTGGTTGGCCATGTGGGCTGTAAAAGCGAGATCTTAACGGGTAATACTATCTCTACTAGGGATAGGGCCGACGGTAGGGGAAGGGTAAGACTGATCTCTAAGGGAAATGAGACAGCACCAGCAGTTAGACACGCACCTTCCCTGACTCATGGGCATAACAGCCCAACCCTAACGCACATAATAGGTGCACTCTGCGCTGCCACATTATAAGGAAATAAAGTTGCACCTTGGCTAACAGCTATAGCTTTTTGCCTAGTGGTAAGCGCTTGATCCTAACAATTGGTATCAGAGCGAGGCCAGGGTTCGAGTCTCCCAAGAAGCATTTTCTATACTTCTTGAGGGGGGCGAATGTTGAGTTAAGCGTGTAAGGGTGAGAGCAGTACTGAGATGAGTGACCTCCTGGGAAGTTCTCGTACGTCAAGCTACTGACGTTGCGCCGCTTGATCTGGTTGGCCATGTGGGCTGTAAAAGTGTGGTGCCAGATCTTAACGGGTAATATTATCTCTGCTGGGGATAGGACCGGCGGTAGGGGAAGGGTAAGACTGATTTCTAAGGGAATTGAGACAGCACCAGTAGTTAGACACGCACCTTCCCTGACTCATGGGCATAACAGCCCAACCCTAACGCACATAATAGGTGCACTCTGCTCTGCCACATTATAAGGAAATAAAGTTACACCTTGGCTAACAGCTATAGCTTTTGGCCTAGTGGTAAGCGTTTGATCCTAACACAGTGTCGAAACAGCTCAGAGCTGAACAAACTGGAAGCATCGTCAAGATCAGCTCAGAGCTGAACTAACTGGAGCAGCACAGACCAGATCATAGCAGAACAGCTCAAACAGCTTTCAGCTTAGAACAGATAAGTTTGCAGAACAGAACGTGAGGAGTTCAGTTTTTAGATCATATCGGGAGATCAGCTCAGCACATGGCAACTCAGCACAGATAGAATCAACACAGAGTAGAGCTTCAGATTGACAAGTCATCTATAAATCACTGTCCAGAGCTTATCAGAAGACCCAAGATCCAACTTGGACGAACATTTATGAGGATTATAAACTCCAGCGAAACCTGGCCTGAGGGAGAGGCCACGAATGAGACCTCGGGGAAGTTCAGGGCCTCAGGAAGTACCCCAGCTGGCTTATGCTCGGATAATGCCTCTCTCGAGCCAGTCGGACCGAACATATGGATCTCTAGGTCTACCACCGGGGCAAACTCCTTCATAGGCTCTTGCTTTGCTGTTCCTGAGGTCTCTCCTCCTTGGATGATGAGACCTTTCTCTCCCCTTTCCCATTACTCGGGGTCCCCTACTGCCTAGAATTCCTTTCATGTCCATCCCGTCGACTACAAAACAAGGAAAGATAGAAGTTACTCAGGTCGGGGGTCGACGTGGACAAGGTATAGATGTTATCACACCAGGACATATCACAGCCCCAATGGATCTCACTCCTAGCGTAACTGTAACACGCAGAAATCCGTAAACACAATGATAAATCTAAATTTTCGAAGGGTTTAATTTGCTAATTTCAGAACCCTTCTTTAGCTACAATCAGTGATTCGGCTATCCTCTGAGCTGCATTTCAGATTAGACCAGGAACCTGGTTCATGAGATTTCCTAAAGAATAAACCGAAGTACGGTTCGAGTTTCTAAAATGATATTTTTTAAAAAAATAATTTTCAACGAAATTGCGGTTGGTAGGCACCCATACCAGTGTAGTACTTTAAAATCTAATACACACCCCACTTCATTATTGTTCACGATTTGAGGCTCTAAGAGTTCTATAAGACAAAATCCAACCGAAGTCCTCTTTCTGTAGTTTTCTAAAGCTTTCGATCGTGCTTGGGGAGGTTCAAAGCCAGAGCTATTCTGTGGAAATTGTTGTTCAGCTTTGAGGCAAGTAAACTCTGTTTCTTGCTGCACTTTTTGAAAGCATATATTGATTATCTTCTTGCATGTTTGTATGAGTTTTAAAGGTTTGAGGAATTTTTTGAAGTTTTTCAAACGCAGAGATGAGTTCTTGACGAAGTATTGGTTTACTGGAGTTTTGTTTCAGGAAATTTGTTCGAAAATGTTTTACGAAATTTTTGGGGTGTACAAAAGTAGCTTAAAAGTAAATTTTCTCTGAGCGTTTTCAGTGAATATGTCGTGCAATATAGCTAAGGATGAGGTTCTGAGCTGATAGACAAAGCTGGTCTAGTAAGAACTCTATTATGATCTGATAAGCTTAGCTAATCTGTTCGAACTTCTCTAAGTTGTTTTCACTATCATGTTGTTATTCTAATCTAGTATGATTTGTTCGGTGATGTCAGTTCATAGTTTGATCCCTGAACCGTTCCAGTTTACAACTGCGATCTGTTTATTTCCCCTGAGTCGAACTTAAGTTCGCGATCTGTTTATTTTCCTGAGGTGGTTTTAAGTCGCAATCTATTTATTTTCTCCAAGCTGATCAAAGTCGTGATCTGTTTTTTTGCCCCTGAGCTGATCTTAAGTTCGCGATCTGGTTATTTTCCCGAGCTGATTTTAATTCACGATCTGTTTCTTTCCTAGAGCTGTTTTACGCTCGTGTTCTGATTTCATTGTCTATGCTGAGTTGACTATGTTTGTCCATCATAATCAGGTCAGCTCTTTTAACTTTGGTTGACTTTTCCTAATCTGAGTTGACCAAATGGCCCAGATCTGATTTCTACTCCGAGCTGTTTTACGCTCGCGATCTATTTTCTAATCCGAGCTGCACATATTCAACTTAGGTCCACTCTGAACTATTACTGTAATTTCAAGTTTAATTATTCGTTCCATTAGCTTCAATTCAAAGGTATAACTCTAATCTGTTTGAAATTATACCCAGTTTCAAGATATAGTTCATCAACTTAGAGCTCCATGCTTCTTTAGTCGTATCTATAGCCTGAGCTGATTCGAGTTTTCTTCTTCGATTGAACTCCGATGTACTTCAAGTAGCATTCGAACATCAGATGAGTTTTAAAATAGCAAACCATATATGAAAGCGATCTTATTTAGATCAGAGAAAAGCAGTTTTAAAGAAAGTTTTATAAGCAGTTTAAAGAAATTTTCAATAGAGAAAATGTTTTAATGATATATGGCAAGGGTCATCCCCTGTCATATATCATAAATTTTTAAAGGAAGTATATTTCAAGTTTAAAATGAATTATGCCAAAGATAACAGACGGTCAGCACAGGGAAGGTGAGGACGCTAGCTGACGAACCGGTGTGCAACTTAATAGGAAGGATAAGTGTAACGACCCTCATTTTCTGGACGGAATAATTATAAATTTTGGGGTTCAATTGAATGAAATCAAAAATTTTAAACGTTGGAGAATGGATCGCTACTAACTATCTGGGTTGAAACGAATATACCGAAATGCTTCACATTCATAGGTAAGAAATCTAGAATAATTTATGCAATGGTGCGGAAATGAAGAGAACAACTATATCATCTGTCAATAATGCATCTCGTAGTGTGATAACGTCTGGTTGAAAACATAACAAAATTCTGAAATCTTGTTTTGATACAACTTAAACCAGAATATTCAGTACAGTACACCAGTGTTCTAAAAAAGAAGCTATGAACTTTGAAACAGAAGAAAACAAAACACTAATGTCCACGATAAACACACTCCTTCCATTCTGTTCATCTCCCTCCATCTTCCTGCTGTGATTTACCTGCACTCAACAAAAACTAGTGAGCCAAAGGCCCAGCAGGTAAAATCTGGAATAACAAAAGTAAGAATACAATTGCTCAAGAACTGATACATACTGGAGTCTGAACTTTACGCTTAAGAATGAACAAGCGTAACATAACTTATGAAGTCTAGTAGTAATCGAAAGCATAAGCATGAATCAATTCTGAAAACATTTTCTTTAAACATCTCTTAAGAACTGTGATCGTAATCACTCTTGTGCTCTTCTTTCATTTTCTGGGAAAATTATGACAATACTTTAAACATTTGGTCCATTTCGTTTGATCAAACTCCTGATATCAGTCTTAGCACTATGGCTCATGGTTGAAGGGGTATACAGATCCGTCGACCTGTAATCCTAGTCCTTCCTGGTTAAAAGGGCACACGGTTCGTCAGCCGCGCACTCGCCTTTTCATTAGGGACCCTTTTCATTGTCATAACTTAAAACATTTCATAAAACAATGTTCTGCTCCTTCTTCCTCTCGTACAAAACTGTTTTCTTTCTTTCATTCGAGTTACTGGTTTTCGTTTGTTTGATGATGTTCTGGAACTATAAAGGATTTCCTTGTGATGCTTGCGAAGATGAAAACTGAATAATTTAGCTAGTTGAATCTGTCAGATAAGTCGAAAGATTCATTAAACTAATTTAGAATTGAAGTAAGAATCAAATTCTGAGTTTTTCGTTATCTAATGAAGAAAACGAAGAATGAACAGTGACCAGCTGGGGTGAACAGTACCAGTCGCAAGACTAATACCAGCTGAATGCACAGTACTTAGAAATAAGTAAAGCAACTGACTGAAATAATGAAGTGAAATACATCTGCTGGTGAACAGTACCAGTCGCAACGAATAGGAATCAGTCGCAAGACAAGAATCCAGTCACGAGGTCTTTTAAATAATTATCAATCAAAACGATGTCGTAGCGCATAACTCAGTCGCTACAACCAGTCGCTACTGCTGATTTATGCATCTGCTGATTTTACAAAACATCTGCTGGATTTGCGAAAGCAAAGCATCTGCTGGATTTGCGAAAGCAAAGCATCTGCTGAATTTGCGTCCGCTGATTTTCAATCAAAGAAATGAACCTGCTGATTTCATACTTAGAATATTTTTAATAAAACAATATCAGCAGAGGTATAAGAACCAGCTTTCCTATTGTAGATAACCATGAACTACGAAGGTTACCTTCCTCTAAAGACTTCGACATACTTTCTAAAACTTCTGGAAAGAATCGAATAAGCTACTTGTAAGCTACTTCGATGAATGAATTACTGAAAATCTCAGGAATTCATTGGAATAACCTCACCAAGATATTTTCTAAATCACTTTCGAATAAAAATTACAGTAACTCAACTTCTTCATAAAAACAGAGCATGAACTTCATGGTTTTTCTTTGAAGAACAGTCGAAACCATCTTCCTTTAAAACTCATACATAAACATAAAAACAGAATTGAATATATGTTTTCTATTGAGTGAGCAAGAAACAGAGTTTACTTGCCTGGTATCTTTAACACAAGAACAACAGAAAATTCAATATACTTCTTGCGCATCGCCTGTTTCCTCTAAAACGCTTTGAAAGTATTTTGGTTCGGCTTCTTTGAGAGCGAGCACCGCTTAATATGATTTGATTTGAAAGTAATGATGCATGAAGCAGCTTAAGATCCTATTTATATGATTTACAATGACTAAGGAAAACAAACACGTTATATCAATATGCAAAACTCTTAAGAAAGCGTGCTCTGTTTTTCAAAACAAAAGACATGCATGGAAACCGAGAATTTTAGTTAAATAGAGAATCCACTTGGTTTGCAGAAGTTACTAAACATCTATTGTACTTGAATTCTAGCATTTGAATATAAATCCATAATAATATAAAGATTGATCATAGCATAGACCGGAATATTCAAGAATCGAATTGAAATAGCAATGTAATCCCTCAATCTCATATCTTTCTAATTGTGGACTTCTAAATGATCTAGTCGTTACATTCTACCCCCCTTAAAAGAATTTCGTCCCCGAAATTCACTTACTTGAATAAATCTGGGTAATTTCTTTGAATATCAGCTTCTACTTCCCAGGTTGCTTCCCGTTCCGAGTGGTTTGTCCACTGAATCTTTATCATTGGAATGGTTCTGTTTCTTAACCTACGATTCTCCTTTGCTAAGATCTTTTCTGGAGTTTCTTCGTAAGTCAAATCTGGATCCAATTGCACTGGTTCATGTCTGAGAACATGTGATGGATTCGCAATGTATCTTCTAAGTGCTGATATATGGAACACGTTATGAACAGAGGACATTTGTGGAGGTAGTGCTAAACGATAAGCTAATGTTCCAACTCGTTCCAAGATTTGAAATGGTCCTACATATCTGGGACTTAATTTTCCTTTCTTTACAAATCTCAAAACACCTTTCATTGGTGAGATTTTGAGAAACACGTGATCTCCCACCGCAAAGCTCACGTCTCTGCGATGAATGTCTGCATAACTTTTCTGCCTACTTTGAGCAGTCTTCATTCTTTCACGTATCATCTTAATTGCTTCTGAAGTTTGTTCTATTATATCAGGTCCTATTTCATTTCTTTCACCTACATCATCCCAAAGTATTGGTGATCGACATTTCCTGCCATACAAAGCTTCGTATTGTGCCATGCCTATCGATGCTTGATAACAGTTGTTGTAGGTGAACTCAATCAAGGGTAGCTTAGATTCCCAGCTGTCTGAAAAATCCAGAACACTAGCCCTTAACAAATCTTCCAGTATTTGAATTACTCTTTCTGATTGCCCATCGGTTTGAGGATGGAACGCTCTACTGAAAGTTAAATTCGTTCCTAAGGCTTGGTGTAAACTTTTCCAGAATCGAGAAGTGAATCTGGGATCTCTATCTGATACAATAGAACTTGGAATCCCGTGAAGTCTGACAATTTCCTTGATATACAGCTCTGCATACTTATTCAAACCATCGGTTGTCTTTACAGGAAGAAAATGAGCAGACTTAGTTAATCTGTCAACTA
>KV000469.1:43334-73288 GCA_001598015.1 Dorcoceras hygrometricum | reverse complement strand
AAACGATGTCGTAGCGCATAACTCAGTTGCTACGACCAGTTGCTACTGCTGATTTATGCATCTGCTGATTTTACGAAAGCAAAGCATCTTCTGATTTTATACTTAGAATATTTTTGATAAGATTATATCAGCAGAGGTATAAAATCAGCTTTCCTATTGTAGATAACCATGAACTACGAAGGTTACCTTCCTCTAAAGACTTCGACATACTTTTTTAAAACTTCTGGAAAGAATCGAATAAGCTACTTGTAAGCTACTTCGATGAATGAATCACTGGAAACTCAGGAATTCATCAGAATAACATCACCAAAACATTTTCTAAATCATCCTTGAATCAAAATTTACAGTAACTCAACTTTTTCATAAAACAGAGCATGAACTTTATGGTTTTTCTTTGAAGAACAGTCGAAACCATCTTCCTTTAAAACTCACATAACATAAAGACAGAATCGAATATATGCTTTCTATTGAGTGAGCAAGAAACAGAGTTTACTTGCCTGGTATCTTTAACACAAGAACAGCAGAAAATTCAATATACTTCTTGCGCACCGCCTGTTTCCTCTAAAACACTTTTGAAAGTATTTTGGTTCGGCTTCTTTGAGAGCGAGCACCGCTTAATATGATTTGATTTGAAAGTAATGATGCATGAAGCAGCTTAAGATCCTATTTATATGATTTACAATGACTAAGGAAAACAAACACGTTGTATCAATATGCAAAACTCTTAAGAAAGCGTGCTCTGTTTTTCAAAACAAAAGACATGCATGGAAACCGAGAATTTTAGTTAAATAGAGAATCCACTTGGTTTGCAGAAGTTACTAAACATCTATTGTACTTGTATTCTAGCATTTGAATATCAATCCATAATAATATAAAGATTGATCATAGCATAGACCGGAATATTCAAGAATCGAATTGAAATAGCAATGTAATCCCTCAATCTCATATCTTTCTAATTGTGGACTTCTAAATGATCTGGTCGTTACAATAAGGATTATGGGTTGACGAACATATATAACCTTTCACATAATTTGGGATTTATTCCCTAGATCATGTATACAAATGATAGCTTGTTCAAGCGACTGACATAAGGAGAGCTTCTGTGCCATAACTCAACAGAAAATAAGAACTGAGAATAGGGTTGTTTACAACCACAATACTTGAGAAAAGTTTATGATAAAGCTTACTTCCTTTAATACCAGTAAATGGTCGGGTTACCGACCTCCCCACTTCTGGACCCTAAGGTCGAAGGAGAATCTAAAGATTCTAATAATTTCCTACCCTTACTATTGTCTAGGGATGACCTCCCTATGTGGCAAGATTTAACTAAACACTTAGGAGTTGGAATTTTTTTGGAGGAGTAGGTCGAGAAAAAGCGTAGGCTGCTTGGAACGAGGGGATATTTTGACAGAGTTTCGGTTCATTGAGAAAGTGAAAGTGAAAAATGATTAGGAGGAGTTACTTATTTATAGGAGGTCGGGAACCACCATAGCCTGCGACGAAGGGCTCAGATGATCTCGGAATTCCAATCGTTACCTCAAGTACCGGGCTGGAATCCATCCTGATCGTCCGATTTCACTTAATCAACAGCCACCAAATGATATCGCGTGGATTACAGTTTTCCTCATAAAACAAAATTTAATCTTGGGTCCTGACATGGCTCCACATGGTCCTAAACTTCAAAATTTTTAGTCTAGGACTCGCTGGTGATATACTCTTAATATCTCATCAAACTACCTCGGGATTCGAGTACGAACCATTGGAACACATCACCTCGAGACCCGACGACCGAAATATTTTTTGCACACATCACCTTGGGATCTCTAGGCCTAAACAGGTGCATCATACCCGAGCACACTCCAACCCCCCCTCCTCTGGTATCCCAACACAATGATTACGCCTCTAATAGTGGACCACGGGTAAACTCGCCTTGAGAAGTTTGTCTCAAGAAATCAGGCCAATAAACTCGGCTTCAGAAGTGGTTACATCACCAGACGTAAGACTCGCTCAAACACGTCACTCGCTAGGTGAAATGCTCGCAATAACCGCTCAACCCTCTACAAAATCTCATGTACGCTTGACTTTGCACACATTCACAAATCACAATCTCTAAAACTTCTCATATACTCCTACTCTCTATTCACGACCACCCGATCTGACTTAAACATGGGAGGATTTCGTCGGAAACACTTCCCGCACCCACTAACTTATTTATGTGATTGTAGGTGACCTATCATAACCCTCACTCAACTCACGTGGTTCTCGAGAAATGACCTCCGACCTGATGGCAACTTATCCGCTGAGGAAAAATTCAGTTACATCATATCCATCACAAGAACTTAAAGAAATTGAAATCAATGGATTTAAAATCTACCCACTCGAATCAATCTGATGAATTTTATTAGCAAAGATTAATTTGATTTGGGGAATGATTTTAGAGATGACCTATAAAATCACATATCTCGTAGCATAAACACAAATATTGTAGTAGGCGATCTACGGATAAATTTTATGAAAGTTTAAGTCAAACAAGAGAAAATATTTTTTTGTGCAGATATTATTATTCACTCTATATATTATATTTTTATTCATTTTATATATGGGTCTGAGTTAAAATTTTTTGACAAAAATGGGTATAAAAGTAGAAACCTACCGTGGCAAAAGCGCGGACGAAGCGAGTAGCTAATGCAGCAGCCTTGAAACGCTGAAATTTTTGTTCTTCTAACTAAAAGACCGAAAAAAATAAAATCAAATTGAACATTTGCTTTCCGTACTCGACACGTACCACACTTTTGTGATGGCCACGCGTTCGCCACTAGTCTACATGGAATATACTGCTTACCTTTTAATTTACCTTAATTAATCATTTAAATTTGTTTTTTAGAAATCATTATCATCGTGTCGATGTAACAATTTGGATTAACGGTCCCCTATTTTGAATATATATCTTTTGCAGCAAAAATAAAATAAAATTATACTAGCACCCTGTTATATATTGTAGCAAAACTTCAATTTTGTTTTTAAACAAAATTATATTTCAATTAAAACGTGGAAATTAATAAAGTAACATAATCGGGGTAATATAGTAAATACAACAATGCTCGCAAAATCGGAATGAAAAATGACATAGATCTAGAAAATAAAATTATTCCAATATAACCAAAAAAACTAACTACAATTTCAAGTAATGATTTGTATTTTAGCATTATTTGTACCTCACATTGGATTTGAAATAATTATTTATTCAGGATTTAAAATCAATTTTATATCAAATTAATAATTTTTCAAGTATTTTTAGATATATCCCGTTCCCGTAGAAATGTCGAATCAAAATCAAATATATCAAGCAAGGTGGAAATATTTTAGTTTATTATCAATCAAATATAGTTAGTCAGCCTATTTCTGCAATTAAATAAATAAAAATAAAGAAAAAATGTACGTAACGCGTGTATCTTCGTGCGCCCCTCTTCCTATATATCTTCGTTTCCGCAGATCAAAGAAGCTAGATCCAAACGCAAAATCCCTAAGGTCTGCGAGAATGGCAGATAATTCAATCCCATCGATGTATCTCCAAAATATGGACGAGGTTCAGAAGGTATTCCAGCGCTTCGATTCCAATAAAGACGGCAAGATCTCCAAGGATGAGCTCAGCGGGGTGCTGAAGGCGCTCGGATCTAGCACCTCCGCCGAGGAGTTGACAAAGATGATGGAGGAGATCGACACCGACAAGGACGGCCACATCAATCTCCAGGAGTTCGCATCCTTCTGCAAGGGCGACGCCGATCCGTACAACTCGGCGGAGAAAGAGCTGAGGGAGGCGTTCGAGCTATACGACCAGGACCACGACGGCAGGATCTCCGCCGCGGAGCTTCACCTGATCCTCACACGCCTCGGCGAGAACTGCTCCGTCGGGGACTGTGCTGGAATGATCAAGTCCGTTGATTCCGACGGAGACGGTTTTGTGAGCTTTGACGAGTTCAAGAAGATGATGACGACCAATGATGCTGCCGCCTAAACGGCGTCGTCGCTATCCACATCTCATAGGTTCGTTGTTTCTAGCTTTTGTTATATGGAATCTGAATATCAGTATGGTTTGTAGGGTTAGTCCTAAAATTCAAGAGAAATGACACATATTCAGAATATGCCAGCCTTTCACCACAATCGATGAATTTGTAACATTGCAGTAGTGTTTTTCTATACTACAATATTTTAATGTATAATTATTCTTCTTAAAAGACTTACAAATTAAATTTGTAAAAGAAATAAAATTTAAAATTTCCTTATTTTTTCAATGAAATTAATTTTTTCATGTCAAGAAAATATATTTTAGGATTGAAAACTTCGTTATGACCACTAATTTATATATATTAAACTCAAACATCTTATATACTAAAAATAGTAATATGATGCATACGTTGTACTTGTACAAATTTATTATTTTTTATATTTCTTAAGTTTAATAAGATTTTATAAGTAGTTGGATTTATATAACAAAAAATTACAATAAATATAACATTAAAATATATTTAAAAAGGCTAATTACACTATAGAATATGCAAGGAAGAGGGAGAACCGGAGAAAGATAAAATATTAAGTATAGAAGAGTAAGGAGATATTAATTAATCGTATTTTTTTTAATCATAATTAATGTATATTTGTGATATATAAACACACAAATATAACAAAGTAATACACGAACTATTATGAATAGCTCAAATTGGTATATAATTCATCTAAAAAGTCGATTTTATACATTAATTATTTTTTAACTTCTATGATTTTAGTTAAATTAAATTGAGTACACATTTCTACAACATTATCTCTGTTGATTACTTTTTTTAAAAGACGTTTATTTCAAGTTAAAAATTTTATTATGAGAAATAACTATAATATTTTCATTAAATTAGAATTATTAATCAGTTCAAATATATACCTTTTAAAATATTTATAAACATACTAAATTAATTTCTTTCCCTACCTATATTAGAGTGATACAATTATATAGTACATAATAATTCATTACAAAGTCAATAATAAATGAGAAAGACAACTAAAATAGTTTGATATAGATAGTATTCCCCCTCGTGGCCCGCCTTCAAATGGTGTGGGGCGGATCGGCCCGCCAATCAGGCAAGCCCCTAAAACTCTGGTCCGCCCCGCCTTGGGTTGGTGGGCTAGCACGTCGGCCCGCCAGAATTATACATAATATAATCCCTCAACGTGAATTGGAGCTTTGCTGGGACCCCATCCATTTTAGAAGAAGTACAGCTCCATCCACCTTAGAAAAAGTACAAACGTAACCACAACTGCGATGTGTGAACTTGGGTAAATGAATGAAACCAGCTACCTATGTCACTGTTTGGATAGTTACACAAGTATACAGGTACATGTTTTTAAAAATATGAATGAAACCATCTACTTATGTCACTATTTGGATAGGTTTCTCGGATATTTCCGATTCTTGAAAAATATTTCGAAGACTGTGTAATTCGTTTTTAAAATAGATATTTTCCAATATAAAATACGTTTGTAATTTTTACGTGTGTGGGAGATATATACAAAATCTTAGTCATTAGAATGTCATATATTAGATTTCAACGTAAGAATGGAATTATAAAATGCACATGGCTCCGGAATCATGATAACAAAGTTGGTTGGAAAAAAAAGAAAATCATATTAGATTTTTCTATCCAATAACAAAACACAATTTAATAATGCAAACAAGAAAGATCAACACAATTTAATAATGCAAACAAGAAATATCAATTTCCTACTCAATTTTAACAAACAGAGCCAATCAACAAAAACGAACTAAAGGAACGTCATCTTCAGCTACTCACTTCCTCTTATGCCATTTCTATTGCTCTTTCATTTGTTCCTTCAACTTCATCAACAACTTTCACAATATTTGATCTTTCACAAGATAAAGTTGTCTTAATTCCTACATCATCTTCATTATCTACATTAAGATAAAAAACAGTTGAAAATCAAAGTTTCAATAAATCAAATAAGTAAGAACAAATAAATAATTTGTCAGTAAGTTACCATTCACATAACCATGTAACCAGACGAGTGCAAATAAGAGCTTGCACATTTTCAGGAAGGGTACAACTTCTATATTTGGTAAGCACACGGGCACCAATGGAGAAAGTCGATTCTGATGCAACAGTGGTTATATGAATAGCCAAAACATCACATGTCACTGCAAGGGTTGGATATCGATGCTTATTACTCATCCAATACCCCAAGACATCTAGATCTTCATAATATGCAAACTCAAGCTTTGGCTCCTCCAAGTAGAGATCCAGATAAGATTTTCCAGCATTTGTTATAGTTTGACTCTCGTATTCTTTAATTTCCAGCATTAATTAAAATATACTAGTACAATAAATAAAAATAACCAATAAATTAAAATAAATGTAAAAATTGTTAGAATACTTACATCAAATATTCTTTTTCCCTTGCGTTTGAATCCTCCTTCATTATTCATTTGAGGAAGTGTGGTAGACGGAGATTGTGATTGTGAACTTGTTTCGTGACACTAGTATATTGTTCAAAAAGCTTGTAAAGCTTTCTTTTCACGAGCGACATCTTCTCTTGACATTTAAGAGGATCACTCTCAACCTTTGAATAAAAATAGTTCTTCGCTTCGACATAAGGAGCGAGATCGTTCTCTCTACTCCCCGAAAACGAAGAAAGCCTTTTCCAATAGCAGCCCTATTTGTGTCGAAGTGTGGTGAGGCTCACATAAGGAGGGGGAAAAATTCGAAAAACATGGAGAGTTTTATTCGTGGGTCAAGAATAGTCCCAAATGCAAGTACCGTGCTATACTGACTCCAATACTTGTCTAACTTCTCTTTCATCATTTTACACATATCACCAACTACCACATCTTCATTAAACAAGTTTTCCTTCAACAAAACATCGATTTTCCAAACTTGCATAAAATACATATTTGATGTAGGATAAGAAGAACCAGAAATCAAATTGGTTGTATCATAGAATGGCTCAAGAAACTCACATATTTTTTCTCCCTCTAAACCATTCTTCACTTGAAGGACAATATTTATAGTTCCTATCATTCAATTGAAGAAAGCAAAAGCCTTCTTATATTTGATAGCACTTTCCAACATCAAATAAGTTGAATTCCAGCGGATAGATACATCCAATCGCAAACTAATACTTGTATCAATGCCACCAATTGCTACCACACATTCTTCAAATTTCTTCATCCTACTCTCCGAATCCTTCACGTACTTGACGGATTCTCTAATTTTGTTCAAAGATGCAGTAGCCACTTTCAAACCTTCTTGGACAATAAGATTCAATATATGCGCGGAACAACGAATATGAAAAAACTCACCATCACACAACAGACTATTATGCAAAGATAGTTGCTCTTTCAAGATATCTTGCATATTGTCATTGCTAGATGCATTATCCAATGTCAAAGAAAAAACTTTTTTCTCGATTCCCCATTCCTTCAAAAACTCAAACAACTTTGCAACCAATTCAACTCCCGAGTGTGGAGGAGGCATGTGACCCATCATATTCAACAAAGGAAAATGGCAAATCATGTCTAATAATTGCAGCAGCTAATAAATCACGCACAACCTTTTGGTCCACTTTTCTAGATCTTACCTTTCCATCATGATCAACAAGCATTTGCCCTACATCATAGAACTTTATCATTTTGCATTTTTCAAGGTGACGCCTCAAAGAAGATGTCCCGTATTGTTTTCCTCCACTTCTATACTCTTTTTTGCATCATTTGCATTCAGCTCTTTGTACACCATCTTCACCAATTCCTTTCTTTGTAAAATAATTCCAAACATCTGAAAATTCCTTTGGCTTTTTAGCTGAACCTTGAGAGCCCCTAGTAATTTCCATCTCATCATTCTTTTCTAGATTGAGACTTTGATTTAATGAAGTGGAATCCATGAATGATCAATCACCCAACCAATCTGCAAGCTAAGCACAAAAACAAATAAGAAACTAAGAAAATAGTATATCAACTCACGATTTGGCTTACGATAACACAATTGTGTTTTTAAAATCTAATTTCTTAAGCACTTTGAGCTAAACACCATATCATACAATCATATAAATCTCATTTTTCACACCATAAAATACCTCAACGAACATAGTTTGGCCATGAAATTAGTGATACCATAATTTATCACCAATATTGAGAGCAGACCATAAATTTCTACTTTCAATTTTTCTGTTCATAATATTTTCTATTTTAAAAAATGGTGACATGAAATCCATGATATATGTCATGAAAGTAGAGCGAGAGATGGGATGATGTGACATGCATCCCCCGTTAAAGATTAAACCCACACGGCCACACCCATTGGGGTCCTTTTCTTCCTCGTCACACTTCTCTTCACTTTCATCATAACAATAATTATAATTATCCCCCCTTTTTCTCTTTCCTCACAAACCCAACACTAATTGATGCACACAGACAATTAGATTGTTGTAAAATCTAATTATTACAACAATCAGACACAAATGCGCGTCTTGGTTAGAAGAATTCAAACTGAAAACTATTGTTTGGGGTTTTAACTAGAGAGTAAACTGAATATTTGAAGTTGCCACAAAAGCAACCGACTATATTGTGTAATCTGAAAATTGTCTGAAAGAATCCATTGAGACAACAATTCTGTTGTCTTGTATAGACATACATGGGATTATGTACTCTTCTTTGGTGACAACGCACACACATGTATAGACATATTTCAGGCAGCTTTCTCTATGTCCCAAAAACATAATCAGAATGAGCCAAAGGGTAGTTTTTCTTGTAAACTTCAATGCTCAAAAAGCAGCAGCAAGGGCTTACCTTGTTATTGGAGTACTTGGAAGAGCCGAAGAGCAAAGCCCGAGAAGATGACAGAAAAGAGGCGCTGTGTTATTTTGTGAAGGGCAGGAAGATGAACCAAGGATTGTATAAATTTTTTTTCAAATAACCAGAGGGCCGGCCCGCCCCGCTCTAACCCGTGGCCCGTTTGGGCCAACCTGTTTCGGCCCGCCTCCAAACGGGCTACAAATTTACTAACCCAACCCATCAATTTTTCATGGCGGGGCGGGCTAACCCGACGGGCTTGGCCCATTTTGACGGCTCTAGATATAGAGATAAATTATCATTACATAAAATTTTTTTGACTATATTTAAATTTTATTTATTCCCAAAACCGAATTTTTTAAGAATAATATGTTAAAGAGCAGTAATTGTTCTACTAGGCAGAGCGATCGAGACGTGATGCTTGAGTTGCTATACGGTTTAAAAGTTAGAGATGCGTCGTTACCACGAGCTATAATTTCTGGTAAAGCGACAAGCGCTCGGTCCTACAATTGGTATCAAAGTCAAGGTCATTGGTTCGATTCCCATTGATTACAAGGAGTGCAATTATTGGGAGATGGATTGTTGAAGTGTAATAATTGTCCCTACTAGGTAGAGCGATCGAACCACGACGTTTGAGTTGCTATACATTTTAAAATATTGGAGTTACACTGTTATCACAAGTTATAACTTTTTAGTAAATCGGCAAGCAATCCGTCTAGAATGTAAAAAAAAATTAATATAAAAAAAGGGTATGTAGGGAGGGTTTGTAAAATTACAACAAAACGTTATTATAGAAGGCGCTTGAAAAAAAACCATCATTCACCGCTAAAATCAGCGGACAAAAAGAAAATTAGCTTCGGCCACTTGAAGGGATGCTTGAATTTTTTTAAAAAAATCGAGTCTTCGTCCGTGCCTGCTGGCAACGTACGATGTTAAATTTAAAAAAAAGAAGCGTCTGTTGGCATGAGTAGCGGACACTTAAAAAAAGGTTGCTTGATGTGACGCTACAAAAGCGTCACATCATTTCACGTGACGCTACCAGCCACTTTCCTCCAGTTTTTTGTGTTTGTCAATCGTTCAGCTTAATAACGTGTTTAACATACAGTGTCCGTATTTCTTATAAGCGGACATTTCTTTTCCTATATAAGCAACCATCGTCATTTACAATGTATTTCATCTTACTTCTTTATCTACATCTTCCAGCTTTCTTATTTATTTGCATCTTCATCTATATCTTGTTTTCATCTATTTGTTGTGTTTGGTTTTTCTCAAAACTTTTGTTGTATCAAATAACCAAGATTTTCTTCTTCCACATGGATTGCGTCGGAGAGTTTCTATATTTTGGTGGTGGTGATATTATTAGAAATAGATCGGTGGAATATTCTATTTCACATAAAAGGTCAATGAGAGTATCACGATCTATTACTTTGTCTGAATTGGTTGAACTTGTCTATAGAATGTTCATTGATAATTCGAAATTTTCTATGAAATTATCAACGAATGATTCATTGAGAAATCATGTTGGACAGAAAAGTCCTAATTCATATTGTTGATGATTATTTTAAAAAAAATTTATATGTGTCCACATATACAGATTTTGCATTTGTTTGTGGAGATAAAGCCAATTGTTCTTAATGTTGGTTCTAATGAACCTAAATCATATATTCAGCATGTCTCCAAAGGAGGGTTCTGTAACCAACGAGGTACTTATACATAAAATGTATTCCATGAGTCACAGATATACGTTCCACATGCTACCAGAAGATTTTATAATATATTTTTGGTGCATGGAAGTGGATCAACATATCACCAGAGGAAATCAATTTTTTGACACAAACGTTGTCGATCATGAAATAGAAGTAGTTTTTCCAGACCAAGGTGACGCTAATACACATGTTGGTAACAGTGATACTGAACCCGAGATATCATCTGATTACTTTGATTAATGACCTGGTAATGATGAAGAAGAGATAAACACAACTGTAGAATATAATATACATGAGGGGACATCATCTCGTCACGCACGACAAGAGACTTTACAAAGATAAATTACACCATTTCTTTCGAGCACGTCTCAAATGCCATTTTTTTTACTAGTGTCCGGGAAAGAGATACCTGATTCTATTAGTCTACCTTCTAGGAAACAAGCTACTACAACTCGAAGAGAGCTGAGTTATATGTAAATATGATGTTTAAAGATAAACGTGATCTGATTGCATCTGTGAAAGATTATTTTATTGGAATTGTTAGACATGAGTATATTTTTGTAAAAAGCACACGCACTTTGTGGAAAGTACGGTGCAAGAGCATTGCTAGTATCACCATATGCCATTGGGGTCTACGGGATTCTTTCAAGCCGAAGATGGGTTACTGGAAAATATCCAAATATGACGGATCTCATACATGTATTGCAACCAATGTCGATAGTGAACATCGCCACATGAACAACAACAAATCGCTCAAACTTCGTTGGTTATTGTACAATGTGATCCTTCATACAAGATTAAGTATATGATGGAAAATGTGAGATAAATATGGATACGAAATCACGTAGTCGATGTCATGGCAAAGTTTGAGACGCGCATTCGAGATTGTTTATTGTACGTGGGAGAGCTCTGTTCAACTACTTCCAAAGTATATGCGAGTTTCGACGAAATATAATTCTGGGACTATTGTGGAGTGGAAGCATCTCGACCAACCAACCTTTCGGTAAAGATATTGAATTATGTCTTTTAAGCTTTCAAGCACATTATATATGGGATTTCAATACTGTCGCAAAATGATTAGTCTTGATGGTACAATTTATACACAAAATCACAAGCATACATTGTCGATTGTTGTTACTCTCGATGCGAACAATCAAGTTCTACCACTAGCATTTGCCATAGTGGGTGAAGAAACATCTGATTTGTGGAAATGGTTCTTAAATATTATTGGGAGACATGTAGTTCGATAGGAAAATGGTGTGTGCCTAATTTCTGATAGGCACAAGGGAATTGTGCAAGCGATTGAGATTTACCCTATTTTCAACATCCACATGGTGTCCATCGTTTTTGTTTTTGTAAACGTATGGTCTAATTTCAACTCTAAGTTCAAGACAAGGATTTGAAATATTTATGCTGGCAAGCAGGTACGCAACATCAAATTTGTAAGTTAGACGTGATAATGGAGGCAATAAAGAACGAAAATGCTTCGGCTCATCAATATTTGAATGGGATTTCGAATGAGAAGTGGAGTTTGACACATGATGGTGGTTTGCAACATGTGGTGATGACGATGAATATTTTCGAGTGCTTGAATAGTGTTCTCAAGGGTACACGTAGACTACCAATTTCTCCAATTATGCAGTTGATCGTGTCTAGGAGGCATGTACAATACTTCATTGAACGTGTGACAAAAGGTCAACATATGGTTCAGCAAAATAAATCATGAACGGATTATGCACTTCATAAGTTTGAGAAATGTGCACGAAATCCAACGAGCACCGTTTACCAACTATGATGTTCGGACCCAAACTTCATCAGTTGTAATAGCTAATAGACCAAGTCGTGTGCAACATGTTCAGGTTGTGTGAATATCACCATATGATTGTTCTTGTGGAAAATGGATAATTTTTGGCATTCCATGTTCTCATATGCCATTTGTACATCTAAATGGCACTCCTTAGATCCTACTACCCATGTGTAATCATAGTATAATTTAGTTTAGTACTTCGCAACCTACAAGGGTAGATTCGAACCTCTTGCTGATGAACGATATTGGGAACAACCGAATTTTGATATGCAACATAACCCAATTAGACGATAAATAAGAAGACCGTACAGGGACATAACAACTCAAATGAGGAATGAAATGGATAATCCGATAATTAGAGATCGCCAACAATGAGCAGGTAAATATCTCAACAACAGTAGTTTCACAGAGTTCTCCCACGCACCATAAACAATCTTGAATGCGCGTCTCAAACTTCGCCATGCCATCGAACATGTGATTTCGTATCCATATTTGTCTTTCACATTTTTCATTCTATGCTTAATCTCGTAAGAAGGATCACATCGTACAATACCCAAAAATGTTTGAGCGATCATGTTGTTGTGCAGGTGGTGATGGTCAATATCGACATTGTTTGCAATACATGTATGAGATCCGTCATATTTGGTTATTTTCCAGTAACCCTTCTTTGGCTTGAAAGAATCTCGTAAACCCCAATGGAATATGGTGCTACTAGCAATGCTCTTGTACCGTACTGTACACAAAGTTTGTGCTATCCACAACAATATACTCATGTCTAACAATTCTAATAGAATAATCTTTCACAGATGCAATCGGATCATGTTTATCTTTAAACATTATGTTTACAGATAACTAACAAGTCTCCGGATTTTTGTAGCTTGTTTTCCCAAAAGGTACACCAATAGAATCGCGTATCTCTCCTCCGAACACTTTAGTAAAAAAAAGGTGGCATTTGAGATGCTCGAAAGAAATGGCGTGATTTGTCTTTGTAAAATATCTCATTGTGCGTGACGAGATGGTGTCCTCTCATGCATATTATCCTCTTCAGTTGTGTTTATCTCTTATTCATCATTACCAGGACTTCATCAAACTCATCAAATGATATCTCGGGTTCAGTATCATTGTTATCGACATATGTATTAGAGTTACCTTGGTCTGGAGAAGCTACTTCTATTTCAAGATCAGCAGTGTTTGTGTCAAAAATTGATTTCTCCGATGACATGTTGATCCGTGATCCATTTCCATGCTCCAAAGATATATTGCGTAATCTTTCGGTAACCTGTGGAACATATATTTGTGACTATTGGAACACATCATATGTATAAGTACCTGGTTGGTTACAAAACCCTCCTTCAGTGACATGATGAATATAGGATCCAGGTTCATTAGAACCAACATTAGGATCGATTGGCTCTGTCTCTACATACAAATACAAAATCTGCATATTTGACATTGCATTAAAAATTATAAAATACCATCATCAACAATACGGACTAGGACTTTTGTCCAACATGATTTTTTAATGAATGAGTTTGTTGATAATTTATAGAAATTTTCAAATGATCAATGTTGAACATTCTATACACAACTTCAACCATTTCCAACAAAGTAATAGATCGTGATACTCTCGTTGCAAAATAAAGAAACACTCCGATGCAATCCATTTGTAAGAAGAAAATCTAGGTTATTTGATACAACAATTAAAAGTTTGAGAAAACCAAACACAACAAATAGATTAATGTATATAAAGAAGAAAGCTAGAAGATGTAAATAAAGAAGGAAGATGAAATAAATTGTAAATGACGATGGTGCTTATATATGGAAGAAACGTCTGCTTATAAAGACTGCGGACACTGTATGTTGAACACGTTACCAAGCTGGATGATTTACGGTCACAAAAAGCTGGAGGAAAGTGGTTGGTAGCGTCACGTGAAATGATGTGACGCTATCATAGCATCACATCAGTCAGCCTTTTTTTAAGCTTCTGCTACGTGTGGCAGGAGATGCTTCTTTTTTTATTATTATTATTGACATCGTCCAATGCCAACTGGCGCGGACGGTGACTCATTTTCTTTTAGAAAAATTCCAAGCATCCACTGCTTCAATCTGCGACACTTCAAACGTCCGCTGCTTCAAGCGACAGATGCTAATTTGTTTTATTGTCAGCTGCTTTTAGCAGCGAAGAGCTGCGAGCTGAAGAAGTGCAAGCTGTAGCAGATCGGACAAGAGCTGCGAGCTGAAGAAGTGCGCTGTATAAACAAAGAGCACATTTCAGCGAAAAAGAACATCAACTTAGAAGCATCGATCAGTTTAGAGCATATCAGCTCAGGGAAGTTCCTCAGGCAACCAGATCACAGTAGAACAGCTCAAACAGCTTAGAGATGTACAGACAAGAACGAAACGGCTCAGAGCTGTACAGAGACGAACGAAACAGCTCAAAGCTGAACAAAGACGAACAGAGAAGATTAGAGCAGGAACAACTTAGAGAAAGCATCATTAAGATCAGGTCAAAGGTCCAAGTTGGAGCAGCACAAACAGATATGCTGTTTTTCGATCCCAACAATTGGTATCTAAGTGCGTAGTTCTTGAAAGAGCAATTTAAATTGAAATTTTTTAATGGTTTTAAAAACGTTTTCAGCTCTGATAGTTTCATCCAATCTGTTTTTATCTGCGGAAAAATCTCTCTGTGCTACTTCGTTTTACAAATTCATATCATACATTCTTTTTTTTTTCCAAACTCTCGTCTCTTTATTTTCGAAAACTGAGAACTTCGTGCTGTGTTAAGGGGGGTTTTGTTTAATTTTCAAGAGGGAAATGATTTCGAATCTTTTTTTTGATTCTCACAAAAAGAGGGAAAATATTCGAAAAACTGTTATTCATGCTTCAGTTTATCCAGGTTTTGTGTTAATCAAAAAGGAAGAGATTGTTGGATCTGTGTAACAGATCAGATCTAAACTGTTATTCATGCTTCAGTTTATCCAGGTTTTGTGTTAATCAAAAAGGAAGAGATTGTTGGATCTGTGTAACAGATCAGATCTAAATTTTGATGAACACAAAACATGCTCTTATGTTACCGACGATCTACACGAGTGCGTAGGTCTAAGTTAGAAGCAGATCAGATCGGACAAGAGCTGCGAGTTGAAGAAGTGTGTTGTAGCATATCAGATCGGACAATAGCTATGAGGGCTATAATTAGCTGAGGTCATTAACGGCTTAATCAGTCCAGATTATTAGCCAACTAATCGTGATTCTTCCAGCTTGGAGAGGATCGGCTGAGGTGGATATCGACTCGGATGCAAGCTGATCCTACACTTCGTGCTAAGCTGGTGATGCAGGAAGCAGCTTTGGGTTTCAATCTAGACCAACACGGGTGCGAGCTGGTTCAGTGTCCTGTACTGATCGTAGGAGAGCAAGATGTTTAGAGTTGCTGGAGTTTCTGTTGCAGCTCGGAGGACGCTGGATGTATATTTGTAGAATTCAGCTTGGAAGCTTGCTGAGTAGTTGCAAGCTGGACCAGATCGGATGCAACAGATTAACACTGTGCTGTGTTGAGCTGTGCTGAGTTCACGAGCTGATGCGGCTGTAGCACGAACCAGTCCAGTGGAGCGGTCTGCTGATAGCAGTTTAGGATGTAGGCATAAGCTGATGCATCTTTGGGCCTAAAGCTATGTCGCGAGCTGTGTTGACCCTAAAGAGCTGGATTGACCATTGCGAGCTAATTTAAGTAATTACCTTGAGCCTAGGTGTGTAAGCTGATCTGAAAGCTTCGTGGTCTGGTTGGGACAGTGAAGGCAGAATAAAGCATCACAAGCTGACATGAGTAATGCGTGCTGAGCTAAATACTCGAAGCTGATGTAAGTACGACTAGCGGAGAAGAGAATATGTGACCTGAGCTGGTCGACGTAAGCTGAGCAGTGTAGCTGTGAGGGCTGAGATTTTATTTGAGCTTATTAATGAGTTAATCAGATCTGATTGGTGATATATCAGTAGAGATTTTACAAGTTAGGGAATTTGGGTTGATATGGATCAAATTTGCTGCCAGCTGGTCTAAGGTTTCACGCGAGCTGGTTGAAGTAAACTGTTTCAGGTTCAGAAAAGTCAGTGATGGGCTAAGCTGGTCTTGCGTATTTTACTGTACATCGATTTGATTTAGAGCCAAGCTCTTGTGGTGATCAGCTCAGATGAGATTTAGAGCTAAGATGTACTGTTGTGGTGCGAACAGGTCCACTGTGCCCTGGTTCTAGCTTAGAGGACTGCCGGTGGATTTTAATGTTAAACCAAGACCAACTTTGGTGTGAGCTGGTTGGGCAGAATAGTTCTGAGCTGAACTGTTTCGTTGGCTTGAAGGAGTCTTCTACCGCGAGCTATTGTGGAGGTAACAGCGTAGAGACGAACTGCTTGAGAGTTTTGCTGGTTAAGCGTAAGTTGGGTTCAGCTTAGGAATGTTTTGGGTGCATGAGCTGACTATTCAGATCGCAAGTGTTGTGCCGCGTCTTTTGGTGATTTCAGCTTGGCGAGGACGATTCTTATGTGTAAGCTGGTCAGAGTGTGATCTGATCTGGTGCTGCGAGCTTAGAGCGTCGCGGGCTGTTTTGGTTATCGCAAGCTGGATAGAGCATCCTGAGCTGGTTGCTAGGGTGCGCTCCGATCGATAGTGGTGTAAGCTGTTTTGGTTGGTATTGTGCGTTCGAGTTGTGCTGACCCATTGAGACCTGATCTGTCTTTTAACGAGCTGGCAGCGTAGCATCTCTGAGCTGTCGGTAGTTGAGCAGTGAGATGTAACCTAGATTCAGTTTGGGGATGGGTCTGATGTCCTTTGCTGAGTAGACAGATCGCGAGAGGTTCGAACTGTTTGGTAAAGCCAGTCTGGGTGTGAGCCTTTTGGTAGAACAGCTTTGGAGAAGGTTGTTGATAGCTTTCGGGTCTGTGGTGAGCAGTTAGGATGATCATATTAGCCGTAGAGAGCGTGATCTGATCTGTTGTGTTCTGCATTTCTGTGCATGGCGCAGACTATTTGTGCGGAAAGTTTTGGGTGAGAGCTGTTCGTATTCTCCTGAGCTGGATGTACGCGAGAGCTGAACCGCGTACGAGAGCTGAACAGATGAGAGCTGAGCTGCTGGGCGTGAGAGCTGGTGGGTATATGTGTGCTGATTTGTGCGCTGGGCTGAATGCAGTGTTAAGGTCTGAGCTGATCTGATACCACTGTAGCGTGATCTGTTGAGTGTGAGTATATATACCCTCTCGTTGACCAACACTTAGTCATTTTAGACCACACCTCCTTATCCTCTCCAGAAAGTTCCCAAAAAATATTTCCAAAACCTTGTGAGTATTGTCCATCTGACCCTCTATTTCCAGATCGCCGGAGTTTGGCTGGTCAGTTTTGAGATAGAGTACCTCGTTTGGGAACTTCTCTTCAGGGCGACATTTCAGTACCAGTTTGGAGACGAGAGGAGGCCGGAGTGAGGAAATCGTTGAGGAGCTACGTGAATAGTGCGTCGTGATTTCTAGCTGAGTTGAGCTTCGTCTGGTAACCGAAGCTGTTCGAGTTTCGAGCTTTAGTTCTTACCTTGAGCTAGGTTGAACTATGAGGTTGATTACAGGCTGGTCGATTGTTGAAGCTTCGACCGTGAGCTTTTGAGCTTGAGTTGAGCTTATTTCTAAGATGTTGTGCAGATTACTACCCCGTGTGGCATTGCTTTGAGCTGCTGGCCCTGAGTTGTTGGCCGAGACCTGAGCGTCGCAGTGAGTGCTTTCTACTGTCAGCCGTAAGCCTTGAGTTGAGGTTTTTGTAAGATCTGCACAAGGTACGAATTGAGCTTGTATTTACAGGTTGGGATAAGCATGTGAGCGTAGTGGCTATAGGCTGAGCTGTCGTAGCCTTGTCGTGTATATGCTGAGTTGCTGTACATTTTACTGCTTGCGCTGAGTTGTGCTATGCATGTTGTGTCTGTGCTAATTTGCTCAGTCATGTATAGCATGAGAATATTTCCAGCATGAACCGAACTGTCGTGTAGGTGCGGTGTATTATGTTCTGGCTGTGAGCTGAGTCTGCATAGCCGTGTGTTATGTGATGATTTTCTGATCTGTTATTGTTGTGCCGTGCTGATTTGCATGTGCCTTATTGTATGTTGTTGGTGTTGGCACTGCATACATTCATAGCATTTTGAGCCGATTTCTTTTGATACCTGATTTTTATCCGATGATGGATAATGCCAGCATGCTGATTTGAAAATAAAATGAGGGTGGTCGGTTCACTACCGTACCTCGACTCCCCACTGCGAGTGTTGTGTCTGCCCTGAGGTCCAGTGGTTAGCTCCCACCCCTCAATAAGCGAATGGAACCCAGTTGGGTTGAGCTTTGAGATTTTGTGCTACTGGTACTGTAGGTGGGACGATTGGTAGCTCCCATACTCTCACCTGCAATGTGGCCACTATTTTCCTGATTTGATGAATCACAGCTGAGTCCGATGTGATCTATTTGACAGTCGATGAGTTTTTGTTGTCCTTTGATTTCCCAATATTTCTTGATATCCTCATGAATTCCACGACATGACATGTTGCATGATTTATCTGATCAGCTGTATTGAGTTAATCTTCGTACTGAGGTTTTGATCTTGTTTATTTTCCCTTGGGGCTGCTTTGACCTTGTGTTTGGCCATTGCAGGCCTTTGCAGGTAGATCAGCTGGTCTGAGTGTTGCATCTATATATATATATATATATATATATATATTAGTTGTGACTGATGTTTTATTCTGCTCATTTGTGATTTAAGGTCTTTATTTTGTGTATGAGCCTATTTTGAATGACGTGTTTTCAGTCAGGCAAAAAGAAAAATTTTATCCACTTTTAAGCTTCCGTGTTTTGCGTGCTTATTCTGTGTTTATGAGCACTGGGCCTGACAAGAGTTGTGAGCTGAAAAAGTGGACTATATAAACAAAGAGCGCAGTTTATCAAAGAAGAAGATCAACTTAGAAGCGTCGATCATCTTAGAGCATATCAGCTCAGGAAAGTTCAGCTCAGGCAACCAGATCGTAGTAGAATAGCTCAAACAGCTCGGAGCTATATAGAGAAGAACAAAACAGTTCAGAGTTGTACTGAGAGAACGAAACAGCTTAGAGCTAAATCAAGAAGAACGAAGCAGCTCAGAGCTGTACAGAGAAGAACGAAACAGCTCAGGGCTGAATAAAGACAAATGAAGCAGATTAGAGAAGGAACAGCTTAGAGGAAGCGTCGTTAAGATCAGCTCAAAGGTCCAAGATAGATCTGCTGTTTTCCGATCCCAACATACTTGTTTCCTTTGACAAATATTTATTAATAGTTTTTTCTATATAGTTTAGTTACATGATTTATTTTTTGAGCTGTAAGTATTTTATATATATATATATAAAGAAAATAATGCTTCAGAAGTAATATTTCTCTATAAATATAATATTTGTTAACAATAAAATACTCTTGAAATTGGGTGTAGGTATGCGGGAAATTAATGACTTTTAAAGACTGCTGAATATTCTAAGTTTTGGTGAAAACAAATTCAGCTAATTGTAAATTAAGAATAGTTCTGCTAAGATATTAAGCGCCCAGAACATGCCAGAGCTAACAACGTTATTTGTTCATATCATACAAAACTAAGCTGAGTAACAACTCAGTTATAGAATTAGTTCGGATCAGTTCAGTTTAGAGTAGATCAACTCAGAGTATATCAGCTCAGGGTAGTTCAGCTCAGAAGAGTAGTTCAGCTCAAGACTTCTGTACACAATCAGATGCTTGTCAAATCATTCCGATTCTAGCATGATTTGACATATTGACTTCTAAGGATTATTTATAATCGTTGAGACACTTTCAGCTAAAACCAGAAAAGTCTAAGAGCTATTTCTTTATCAGAATTGCCAAATTTATGTAGAAGACGGAAAGCAAATGACGTACAGTACAAGGTACAGTACGAGAACTAAATGCAAATTTATTAGCTTCAGGCAACTGCTCAGGGATCCATCTGATGTGTCTACGGTAATATTTATTATCGCTGGATTCAAATATAGTATAAGTATAAGATCGCTCATGAAAAGAAAAAGGTTTTTTGTGTGATCACTGCAAAAGCAATTACAACAGTTTGCGAGCTAGTTGAACAGAAAGAAAAATTCTACTTTACGCCTTAACATAAGATTGCAGCTTGTTGCTGAATCTTGTTTGGCTCTGTGTTGTTCATTTACATTACATCTTAAACAAAGCCTGTGTGCTGGTGTAGTTGTTGAGATTAGGAGTTCAACTCGGATTTGGCCTGACTGATCGGATTAGAATACTTTTTATTCATATCAAATATTCTGGTGGAATCATTCCAATCTTGGAAGAAGGGGAGACGTAGAAGCATTGCTTCGAACTCACAGAAACAAAATTTTCACATGATCTTATTTCATTTCAGCATACATTTGCATATCTTTGTTCACTGTTCAATGGAGATATTTTCGTATATATTTTTATATTTCTCCAGAGAACATATCAAATTGAGTTACAGACTCAGTTGTTAAAGCAACTGATCCAAACATTATTTTAAATCACAAAAGTTTCCAAATAGTTTATTCAACCCCACATTCTAAACTCAGTGCAGTTTATTTTCGATCCTAAGACTTTTGTAGATTTTTGAAATTTATAGATATTCAAAAATGACATTTATAAACTCCATAAATGTTGGATCTGCGTAGCATATCAAATCTGAATTTTTATGAATACAAAACATGCTCTTATGTTTCTAACAATTTAATCGAGTGCACAGTTCTTGTCAGGCCTCGTGCTCACAACAGAGTAAAACCACACAACACAAGCGGAAGCTACTAAAAAGCGGGTAAAATTTTTGCTTTTGGCCTGACGGTTTAAAACAATATAATTTAAAATACGACAATACTCAAAGTAATCTCAGATATCAGATACCTGGTAACAACCACAACTGAATACAACCAAATACGACCTGAGCACAGGGCATCCCCTGGCCAACAATACTGATACATAAATATATGCTATACGCTACTGGGATACTCTAACCTCCTTATGGGGCACCTCTAGCTGGGTCAGCATCATGACCAGCTGAATAACCTGGGAAACCTGAACAACAACAGGCAAGGAAAACAAACCAAGCCCCAGAGGGACATGGGGTCAAACCCCAGTACGAAGAGCAACTGAAACAGCTAAAGAAAAGCATAAGATAAAATGCAGATGCTATGCATGAAACACCGGATAACAGCTGAAGGCTACAACCGAAAAGGGAGCCAAGGAACTCAAGCATAGCTCCACAGAATCTGCAACAAACAATGGCCATGGGGTGTGTTAAAGTGTGGTAATGAGCCACTCGCCTTGACACTACACCCGAATACCAGATGCATCAAACAGCTCAACCTGTCGTTGCACAACTCATGAACTGTGGTAGTTAACCACTCGGCGCATGAGGGCTAACAAATCCCAGCAGGGAGATGAGAGTGCGGTATCGCCGCTCGTCCTCGCATCCTGGTAAGAAACAACAGCATAATACAACAAGATACGAGACTACAACACAATGTACAATACAGCTGAGATCTGAAATGCAAGTGATATAATGCGTGTATGCACATAACAGCAGGCAGTAAACACTGGCAGCAATACACGAAACAACAATCATCCATCACTGCATTTACCCATGCCAAATCTCATGCTGTAACAAGCTCAACCCGTACCTTAATTATGTGCAACGATTACCACAACAAGAGTCCCGAGAATTCTGGTTTAGACCTGCTAAACACACAACGCACAAAACATAAATCCCACGGGACACGGCACATAACTCACGGCTGGGAGTTATACACTCAAACCAGCTATCATCCTACTCAACTCAACAGGAAGCTCAATAACAAATATCTAAGGTAAGATCTTATGTCTAAATCGAAGGGCTACCTGCACAGCGAACACACGGCCGAAGGAAGCACTTCGCGACCTTACTTCCAGCTAAAAACAGCTCCCAAGAGTGGTATAGAATGAAAGAGCTTCTCAAGAGGAGTCCAAAGCTACCTCGAACGTCCAAAATGGTGACCGGAAACGACGGGAATTCATCGGAGAAACTCACGGTGAACAGTGTTCTAGGGTTCGCGACGAAGAAAAGAAAGCGGGGAAATATTTCTCTAAGTATGGGATCTGGTTAACTAAAACGAAGACCAAGTCCTCAATATAAAAATACGTGAAATCTGCTAAGAAAATAACCACCGACAACAACGATACACAACAGATTCCACAATCACCGAACGCTTGCGCTAAACAGCGAACACAAGTCTAAACGACGTCGCGCAACACCACAGGAGAAGTCTGAAGACAAAACACTAACGGTTGGAGACATCTGGAACACAATACGCTAACTCCCGCGCAACAGATCTCTCCATCAAGCGCTAACCAAAATGGCGACGTATTGGTGACATCTGAAAACCAGCGCTATACTTTGTCCCGCGCACCAGCGATCACGCTCATCAGATCTCACAACCAAACGCTAGGCCAATTGACACCGTATTAACTTATCCAAACGACATCGTATTGCGCTCAACACAAAACACGCGGGCAGACTCCAAATCAGATCCTAGCGCTAACGAAATATCAGATCTCTCCTAAACGACGGCGTATTATGCTCTCTCGCTACAAAACACGTTGCGACCAGATCAAACACCAGCGACCAAATTTCACCACTAACCCGAACAGATCCCTCACTAAAGATGTTCATGATCTCACCCGATCACAATTGCGAAAATACCAAACTTTCCAAAATTGCTCCAAATGTGAAATCTGACCCGAAAATAAAAACTAAACCTTCAAATTGAAGTCTGAACATCCAGAATTTCTTACAATTCGATTAATCCAAAAATTAATCTTTAACAAATTTTCAGGTCTCACATTTCTCCCCCACTAAAAAGGATTTCGTCCTCGAAATCAAACGACAATTCTGAAATACAACTCAACGACAAGCTATCAAAACAGAAATTCGCCTAACACATGGCCAAGAGTTCAAGATAATTGAGTTAAAAAAAACAACTAAGGAAAGAACGACAGAACTTAACTAGCTACTGGAGTCTATTACAACATTCACTCAAACAGATGCGGCCACTCGCGCTGCATCTTCTCTTCCAACTCCCAAGTAGCTTCTTCCCTATCATGTTTGCTCCATTGCACCATCACCAACAGTAATGGTTTTGTTCCTCAATTGTTTCTCTTTCCTGTCAAGGATCTGCAAGGGATACTCTTGATAACCCAACGTCTGATCTAGCTCAACCTCGTCAGTTCTCAGCACATGAGACGGATCTGGCTCGTACTTCCTCAACATGGAAACATGAAAGACATCATGTAGAGAAGACAATTCTGGTGGCAACAACAATCGATACGCCAAAGGGCCAATCCTCTCAATAATTTCATACGGTCCAACGTAACGAGGGGCTAACTTTCCCTTGGAGCCAAAACGCATAACACTGCAAAACGGAGAAACTTTAAGGAATACCTGATCACCAACCTGAAACTCTAGAGGTCGACGCCTCTTATTTGCATAACTGGCTTGGCGATCCTGGGCAGCTTTCATCCACCGTCGAATAAGATCCACATGATCTTTCATTTGCTGCACAAAGTTTGGGGCAGACAGTTGCTTATCCCCCACTTCTTCCCAACATACTGGCGATCTGCACTTCCTGTCGTACAAAGCCTCAAACGGCTCCATGCCAATCGTCACTTGATAGCTGTTATTATAGGAAAATTCCACCAAAGACAACGCATCTTGCCAGCTACCACCAAAATCCATAACAACAGCTCGTAACATATCCTCCAACGTCTGGATAGTTCGCTCAGATTGGCCATCTGTCTGAGGGTGATACGCTGTACTCATCGCCAATCTGGTACCCAAAGCTGCTTGCAAACTCTTTCAAAACCTGGAAGTGAACCTTGGATCTCGGTCTGAACGATCGAAACAGGCACACCGTGCAATCTAACCACAAAGTCCACGTACAGTTTCGTCATTTTCTTCAGGGAAAAGGTCATACCGTAGGGAATAAAATATGCAGACTTCGACAATCGGTCGATAACCACCCAAATAGCATCGCATCCTCTGCTGGTACGAGACAGATGCGTCACAAAATCTATCGCTATGTGCTCCCAATTCCATTGGGGCACTTCCAAACTCTGCAACAGACCACCAGGTCTCATCCTCTCGGCCTTTACCATTTGACAGTTCAAACAACGAGCGACAAATCCTGCAACGTCGCTCTTCAGGCCAGCTCACTAGAAGTGCGGCTTCAACGCATGGTACATCTTCCGTGCACCAGGATGAACACTGTGTATACTGCAGTGCGCTTCCCGAAGGATCTCCTCCTTCAAATCAATGAGGTTAGGCACAACCAGTCTGCCACGAAACCTCAAGCAACCATCAGAAGAAACAGAATAATCCTCAAGTTCTCCAGCCCTGATCTTTAACTTCAACTCGTGGATATAAGGATCAGTCCTTTGAGCTGCTCGAATACTAGAAACAATTTGTGGCTCAACTTGGAAAGAAGAAACCACAACACAATCCTCAATCGGGTAGAATCTCCAACCAGTAGTGTTAAGATGCTCCTGATCCTTAGAAATATACAGCGAAGCAAGCATCTCACCAGCCTTCCAGCTCAAAGCATCGGCCACTACATTCGATTTCCCAGGCTGATACTTGATCTTGCAATCAAAGTCCTTCAGCAGCTCCATCCAACGACGCTGTCTAATATTCAAGTCAGGCTGCGAAAACAAATACTACAAACTTTTGTGGTCCGAGTACACCACAAATTGTTCACCATACAGGTAGTGACGCCAGATCTTCAACGCAAAGATCACGGCTGCTAGCTCCAAATCATGGACTGGATAATGAGTCTCATGCGGTTTCAACTGCCGCGAGGCATACGCAATGACTCGACCATTCTGCATCAACACACAGCCCAATCCATTGAGCGAAGCATCAGAACAAACAACGAAGACACCTGATCCTGACGACAGAGCCAACACAGGTGCAGTAGTCAGCTTTTCCTTGAGCAATTGAAAAGCATTCTCGCATTGCTCAGTCCACACAAACCGCTTGTCCTTTTGAGTCAATTGAGTCATCGGCTTTGCTATGCTAGAAAATCCTTCAATAAAGCGACGATAATATCCAGCCAGACCCAAGAAACTGTGAATCTCGGATACATTCCTGGGACGCTCCCAGTTCAAAACAGCATAAACCTTACTGGGATCCACAGAAATCCCCTCGGCTGAAATAACATGACCCAGAAACATGACGCGATCCAGCCAAAACTCGCACTTGGAGAATTTAGCATACAACTGCTGGTCTCTCAACGTCTGAAGGAAAATTCTCAGGTGCTCTTTATGCTCCAAATGAGTCTTAGAATATACCAAGATGTCGTCAATGAACACTATCACGAACTGATCTATGAACTCTCTGAAGACCCGGTTCGTCAGATTCATAAAGACTGCGGGAGCATTGGTCAGCCCAAACGGCATAACCAGGAATTCAAAGTGCTCGTACCTCGTACGAAAAGCAGTCTTTGCGACATCTTGATCTCTTACTCTCAACTGATGGTACCCCGATTGCAAGTCGATCTTCGAATACACCGCAGAACCTTGCAGCTGATCAAACAGATCATCGATCCTGGGTAAAGGGTACTTGTTTTTAACAGTCGCTTTGTTCAGCTGGCGGAAATCAATGCACATCCGCATTGAGCCATCCTTCTTCTTCACAAACAAATGGGCGCTCCCCACGACGACATGCTAGGTCTGATAAAACCTTTCTCCAGCAAATCGTCCAACTGCACCTTGAGTTCTCTCAAATCCGCAGGCGCCAAACGAATACGGGGCATGAGAAATCGGAGCTGTGCCAGGCACCAGCTCAATGCTGAAGTCAATCTCCCTCTTTGGAGGAAATCAGGAATCTCCTCCGGGAACACATCTGAAAAATGTCGCATCACGAGAACGTCACTGAGCTGCACATGAGAAGAAGAAGACGCATCCAAAGCGTAGATCATGAAACCAGCATTCCCTAAGGACAACAAACTGAACATCTCCATCGCTGAGACTAACGGGATCTTCGATCGAGAATCCTGGCCGTAGAAGTCCCACTTCTCACAGACAAAGGCCTAAAACGAACAATCCCATGGAAACAATCCACGGAGGCCCTATAGTTGGAAAACACGTCCATCCCAACAATGCAGTCGAAATCCCACAACATCATACGGATCAGATTCGCCACCAACACATGCTCCCCAAATCTCAAAAACGCCATCTAACAAAACCTCCTGGGAAAACAGGCTCACACCTCCAGGGGTAGAAACAGAAACAGCATCAAAGGAATGGTAATGCAGACCATGCTCGATAACAAAAGAATCAGAGATGAAAGAATGCGATGCACCGGTGTCAAACAACACAGGTGCAAGAAACTCGAAAACAAGACATGTACCTAGCGATCACCCTGACTCGGCGTCTCCTCTGCCTGCTCCCTAGTAACTGACGTTGGCCTGAGCAGGAACGACCCCTAGACTGTCCTCCACAAACCTGGGGCAGGGCCGCGGTTTGCTGTGATCCAGCTGACGGACACACCCTAGTGAAGTGTCCATACTGACCGCAAATATTTCAAGAGCCCTGAACACCGACACACTGGGTCGATGGATGCTTGCCACCACAATAACCACAGAACTCAGCCCGAGAACCACTGCTACTCGAGCTACCAGAACCAGACGATCCAGAACCAGACTTCTTCTTGAACTGTTGACCGCGGGGTCGGAACCTCTGACGGCCAGACTGCTGTGCCACCTGCTGCTGATGCTGCTGTTGGGGCTGATGGGCTGACTGAGAAGCCTGAGAGGACTGCTCTCCCTGACCAGCAGGACGACCACCCTACGCTACCTGCTGCCTACGAGCACGACGACTCCTCAAACCCTCCTCAATATCGATAGCACTATCCACTGCTTCAGCATAAGTCTTGGGTTTGCTTGTCAGCACCATCTGATACAGTTCCTCATTCAAACCCTCTAAAAATCTGGTCCTCTTGGCCCTCTCCCGGCCAGAAACGTGCGGAACGTACGCCAACAAGGAAGAAAACATCTGAGCATACTCACGAACAGACATCGAGCCCTGCTCCAAATGATCGAACTCCTGCTCACGGGTGTTCACGTACGACTCAGGAACATACTCCTACCTAAAAGTCTCGCAAAATCTGTTCCAAGTAATCCCAATGCCGGTCTCCAACAAAGTACTAGAAGCACCTCGCCACCAGCGCTCTGCACCCTTCCTAAGCTGGAGGGTCACCAAACTCAAACGAAGCTCGTCGTCATACTAGACACGATCGAATAGACCAGTGATGTTCCGAAGCCACGAATCTGCATCCTCACTCGACTCGTCGCCATTGAAAACTTGAGGATTCATTCTCTGAAACCTCGCTATCACAACATTCATCCTCTCTACAGGGGTCGGAAACACCTCAACTTCCTCCTCATCATCACGGCTACTACGAGTACAACTAGGAGCACTACGCCGATCCTCATTCTGACCTTCCGACTCCTGAAACTGCCCCTACCTCTAGCTCTACGTCTAGGAGGCATCTACGAAGGCACTCAACAGTATAAGGCAACAGAGAACAGATACAGCATAGATATCACAACAATATGCAACACAGAAATCACATAGCCAAGCACATGCAACACACGACACTGTGCCTAGACTCAAGTGTGATCAAATTAGAACAGATTCAATGCATACGACCCAAGTCTGGACTCTCGTGAATCCTCTCGAAGGAATAGTGACTATTTATTGTAAATCTGGTGGTTTACGAGAGTCCGACTTGGTTCGTATGCATTGAATCTGTTCTAATTTGATCACACTTGAGTCTAGGCACAGTATCGCCTAGACTCAAGTGTGATCAAATTAGAACAGATTCAATGCATACGACCCAAGTCTGGACTCTCGTGAATCCTCTCGAAGGAATAGTGACTATTTATTGTAAATCTGGTGGTTTACGAGAGTCCGACTTGGTTCGTATGCATTGAATCTGTTCTAATTTGATCACACTTGAGTCTAGGCACAGTGTTTGTGTTTTGATTTGGACTGACTCTGTGATTGTGTGATTTGATTATCTGCCTCTGTGATTTATCTGCTTGTTTTCTTACCTCTGAGTTTTGGTAGATTCCGCCGAGGATAGGTAGGAGTAGGATTGCTAGGCAGATAGATGGGGAGTCTAGAGCCTCGGGCAGTGATGATGATGTTGAGCAGCATGGTATCCTTTTGCGTCGCCAACGTAGATAGGCTGAAGTAGAGGTGGATGATGTGACCCGATAGATTGGAGAGATGGAGGTAGTGTTGGATAGGTTCCAGAGGATGAATCCCCCGACGTTTACTGGTGTCGAGGCTGGTCTGTTGGCTTAATGCTGGCTTGAGCACATGGAGGAGTTGTTTGATGCAGTGGAGTACTCGCAAGAGAGGAGACTGAAGTTAGCAGCATTTCAATTGAGAGAGAATGTGCAATGCTGGTGGAATGGTACTTCTCATGTCATGAGAGAGACTGGAGTTGTGATTTCTTGGGAGAGCTTCTGTGCAGCTTTTCGATAGGAGCAAACCCCTGAGTCTTTCTACCACAACCGTGAGAGAAAGTTCGACAGTCTGAAGCAAGGGAACTTGAGGGTGGCCGAGTATGCCAGGCAGTTTTCTTCGCCGTTGTTGTATGTTCCCCATGTTTCGAACTAGGAGAGGACGACGAGGAACAAGTTTTTGAGAGGGTTGAGGCTCGAGTTGTTCCGCATGGTGTTAGCCGGTTCCCCTACGACGTATGATGAGGGTGTGGATAGAGCAGTGGACATTGAGGAGAGTCTGATGGAGGTGCAGAATTAGGTTCAGCCGATAGCTGGACGTACTTTTCAACCTGTGCCAGAAGTGATGCTTTCTTTCCAATCTCCTCAAGTGCCGCAACAGTCGAATCGTCAGAGTTCAAGCCCCAAGGTAAACAGTTTAAGAAGCTTTCCAACTCGAGTTCTTCTGGATCAGTGAGTTCTGGTGGCAGTGTCTCCGGAGGAGGAGTGACTTGTGGACAGTGTGGAGGTCGTCATATGACTTCTCAGTGTCGTGGAGTTCAGGGCTTTTGTCATAACTGTGGGCAGCCTGGACATTTTTCTCGAGTGTGTCCGGCTGGAGGGAAGTCTTTGAGTCAGTCGCAGCAAGGTTCAGCTGGTGGTTCTTCGCAGAGACCGCAACCTTTTGCTCAGTCCAAACGTTCAGGTTTCCAACCCCGTGAACCGGCTAGGTTTGGTGGACATTTGAGACCTTAGTTTCCTGGACCACAGCAGGCTCAGGTGAACGCCTTGACGAGTGAGCAAGCTGCTGATATGCCTGAGAGGATTATTACAGGTACTTTGGCCGTCTTTGATTTTCCTGCAAGAGTTTTGTTTGATACTGGAGCATCACACTCCTTTATTTATGAGTTGTTTGTGTATGAGTGTGGGTTGAGTTCTTCCCCACTGTGTGATGTTGTCTCTGTATCTACCCCTGCTGGCGTGAGTTTGTTGTCCCGTGAGGTGGTGTTGGATTGTGTTCTTAGGTTTGATGA
>KV000469.1:11167-40140 GCA_001598015.1 Dorcoceras hygrometricum | reverse complement strand
GTGTCCAGTATGACGACGAGCTTCGTTTGAGTTTGGTGACCCTCCAGCTTAGGAAGTGTGCAGAGCGCTGGTGGCGAGGTGCTTCTAGTACTTTGTTGGAGACCGACGTTGGGATTACTTGGGACAGCTTTTGCGAGACTTTTAGGCAGGAGTATGTTCCTGAGTCGTACGTGAACGCCCGTGAGCGGGAGTTCGATCATTTGGAGCAGGGCTCGATGTCTATTCGTGAGTATGCTCGGATGTTTTCTTCATTGTTGGCGTACGTTTCGCACGTTTCTGGCCGGGAGAGGGCCAAGAGGATCAGATTTTTTTAGAGGGTTTGAATGAGGAACTGTATCAGATGGTGCTGACAAGCAAACCAAAGACTTATGCTGAAGCAGTGGATAGTGCTATCGATATTGAGGAGGGTTTGAGGAGTCGTCGTGCTCGTAGGCAGCAGGTAGCGCAGGGTAGTCGTCCTGCTGGTCAGGGAACGCAGTCCTCTCAGGCTTCTCAGTCAGACCATCAGCCCCAGCAGCAGCATCAGCAGCAGGTGGCACAGTAGTCTGGCCGTCAGAGGTTCGAACTGTATCAGATGGTGTTGACAAGCAAACCAAAGACTTATGCTGAAGCAGTGGATAGTGCTATCGATATTGAGGAGGGTTTGAGGAAGTCGTCGTGCTCGTAGGCAGCAGGAGCGCAGGGTAGTCGTCCTGCTGGTCAGGGAACGCAGTCCTCTCAGGCTTCTCAGTCAGACCATCAGCCCCAGCAGCAGCATCAGCAGCAGGTGGCACAGTAGTCTGGCCGTCAGAGGTTCCGACCCCATGGTCAGCAGTTCAAGAAGAAGTCTGGTTCTGGATCGTCTGGTTCTGGTAGCTCGAGTAGCAGTGGTTCTTGGGCTGAGTTCTGTGGTTATTGTGGTGGCAAGCACCCCTCTACCCAGTGTGTCGGTGTTCAGGGCTCTTGCAACATTTGCGGTCAGTATGGGCACTTCGCTAGGGTGTGTCCGTCAGCTGGATCGCAGCAAACCGCGGCCCCGCCCCAGGGTCGTGGAGGACAGTCTAGGGGTCGTTCCCCTCAGTTTCAGCAGCCCAGGATTGGTGAGACTCAGTTCATGTCGTTCCAGCAGCCTGGTCCGTCGAGATTCGGACAGTCGTCTCAGCCGTTCTATTCTGGACCCAGCATGCTCAGGCCAACGTCATTACTAGGAAGCAGGCAGAGGAGACGCCGAGCAGGGTGATCGCATGTACATGTCTTGTTTTCGATTTTCCTGCGCGTGTGTTGTTTGACACCGGTGCATCGCATTCTTTCATCTCTGATTCTTTTGTTATCGATCATGGTCTGCATACCATTCCTTTGCGCGATGCTGTTTCTGTTTCTACCCCTGGCGGTGTGAGCCTGTTATCCCAGGAGGTTTTGTTAGATGGCGTTTTGAGATTTGGGGAGCATGTGTTGGTGGCGAATCGGATCCGTCTAATGTTTTGGGATTTCGAATGCATTGTTGGGATGGACGTGTTGTCCAACTATAGGGTCTCCATGGATTGTTTCCATGGGATTGTTCGTTTTAGGCCTTTGTCTGGCGAGAAGTGGGACTTTTACGACCAGGATTCTCGATCGAAGATCCCATTAGTCTCAGCGATGGAGATGTTCAGTTTGTTGTCCTTAGGGAATGCTGGTTTCATGATCTACGCTTTGGATGTGTCTTTTTATTCTCGTGTGCAGCTCAGTGACGTTCCCGTGGTGAGACATTTTCTCGATGTGTTCCCGGAGGAGATTCCTGGTTTTTCTCCAAAGAGGGAGATTGACTTTAGCATTGAGCTGGTGCCTGGCACAGCTCCAATTTCTCGTGCCCCGTATCGTTTGGCGCCTGCGAAGTTGAGAGAAATCAAGGTGCAGTTGGACGATTTGCTGGAGAAAGGTTTTATCAGACCTAGCATGTCGTCGTGGGGAGCGCCCATTTTGTTTGTGAAGAAGAAGGATGGCTCAATGCGGATGTGCATTGATTTCCTCCAGCTGAACAAAGCGACTGTTAAGAACAAATACCCTTTACCTAGGATCGATGATCCGTTTGATCAGCTGCAAGATTTTGCGGTGTATTCGAAGATCGACTTGCGATCGGGGTACCATCAGCTGAGAGTAAGAGATCAAGATGTCGCAAAGACTGCTTTTCGTACGAGGTACGGGCACTTTGAATTCCTGGTTATGCCGTTTGGGCTGACCAATGCTCCCGCAGTCTTTTATGAATCTGACGAATTGGGTCTTCAGAGAGTTCATAGATCAGTTCGTGATAGTGTTCATTGACGACATCTTGGTATATTCTAAGACTCCTTTGGAGCATAAATAGCACCTGAGAATTGTCCTTCAGACGTTGAGAGACCAGCAGTTGTATGCTAAATTCTCCAAGTGCGAGTTTTGGCTGGATCGCGTCGTGTTTCTGGGTCATGTTATTTCAGCCGAGGGGATTTCTGTGGATCCCAGTAAGGTTTATGCTGTTTTGAACTGGGAGCGTCCCAGGAATGTATCCGAGATTCACAGTTTCTTGGGTCTGGCTGGATATTATCGTCGCTTTATTGAAGGATTTTCTAGCATAGCAAAGCCGATGACTCAATTGACTCAAAAGGACAAGCGGTTTGTGTGGACTGAGCAATGCGAGAATGCTTTTCAATTGCTCAAGGAAAAGCTGACTATTGCACCTGTGTTGGCTCTGTCGTCAGGATCAGGTGGCTTCGTTGTTTGTTCTGATGCTTCGCTCAATGGATTGGGCTGTGTATTGATGCAGAATGGTCGAGTCATTGCGTATGCCTCGCGGCAGTTGAAACCGCATGAGACTCATTATCCAGTCCATGATTTGGAGCTAGCAGCCGTGGTCTTTGCGTTGAAGATCTGGCGTCACTACCTGTATGGTGAACAATTTGTGGTGTACTCGGACCACAAAAGTTTGTAGTATTTGTTTTCGCAGCCTGACTTGAATATTAGACAGCGTCGTTGGATGGAGCTGCTGAAGGACTTTGATTGCAAGATCAAGTATCAGCCTGGGAAATCGAATGTAGTGGCCGATGCTTTGAGCTGGAAGGCTGGTGATATGCTTGCTTCGCTGTATATTTCTAAGGATCAGGAGCATCTTAACACTACTGGTTGGAGATTCTACCCGATTGAGGATTGTGTTGTGGTTTCTTTTTTCCAAGTTGAGCCACAAATTGTTTCTAGTATTCGAGCAGCTCAAAGGACTGATCCTTATATCCACGAGTTGAAGTTAAAGATCAGGGCTGGAGAACTTGAGGATTATTCTGTTTCTTCTGATGGTTGCTTGAGGTTTCGCGGCAGACTGGTTGTGCCTAACCTCATTGATTTGAAGGAGGATATCCTTCGGGAAACGCACTGCAGTAGACACAGTGTTCATCCTGGTGCACGGAAGATGTACCATGCGTTGAAGCCGCACTTCTGGTGGGCTGGCCTGAAGAGCGACGTTGCTGGATTCGTTGCTCGTTGTTTGAACTGTCAAATGGTAAAGACCGAGAGGATGAGACCTGGTGGTCTGTTGCAGAGTTTGGAAGTGCCCCAATGGAATTGGGAGCACATAGTGATGGATTTTGTGACGCATCTGCCTCGTACCAGCAGAGGATGCGATGCTATTTGGGTGGTTATCGACCGATTGTCGAAGTCTGCACATTTTATTCCCTACGGTATGACCTTTTCCCTGAAGAAAATGGCGAAACTGTACATGGACTTTGTGGTTAGATTGCACGGTGTGCCTGTTTTGATCGTTTCAGACCGAGATCCAAGGTTCACTTCCAGGTTTTGGAAGAGTTTGCAAGCAGCTTTGGGTACCAGATTGACGATGAGTACAGCGTATCACCCTCGGACAGATGGCCAATCTGAGCGAACTATCCAGACGTTGGAGGATATGTTACGAGCTGTTGTTATGGATTTTGGTGGTAGCTGGCAAGACGCGTTGTCTTTGGTGGAATTTTCCTATAATAAAAGCTATCAAGTGACGATTGGCATGGCGCCGTTTGAGGCTTTCTACGGCAGGAAGTGCAGATCGCCAGTATGTTGGGAAGAAGTGGGGGAGAAGCAACTGTCTGTCCCAGAATTTGTGCAGCAAATGAAAGATCATGTGGATCTTATTCGACAGCGGATGAAAGCTGCCCAGGATCGCCAAGACAGTTATGCAAATAAGAGGCGTCGACCTCTAGAGTTTCAGGTTGGTGATCAGGTATTCCTTGAAGTTTCTCCGTTTCGCAGTGTTATGCGTTTTGGTCGCAAGGGAAAGTTAGCGCTTCGTTACGTTGGACCGTATGAAATTATTGAGAGGATTGAGCTTTTGGCGTATCGATTGTTGTTGCCACCAGATTGTCTTCTCTACATGATGTCTTTCATGTTTCCATGTTGAGGAAGTACGAGCCAGATCCGTCTCATGTGCTGAGAACTGACGAGGTTGGGCTAGATCAGACGTTGAGTTAACAAGAGTATCCCTTGCAGATCCTTGACAGGAAAGAGAAACAATTGAGGAACAAAACCATTCCGTTGGTGATGGTGCAATGGAGCAAACATGGTAGGGAAGAAGCTACTTGGAAGTTGGAAGAGAAGATGCAGCGCGAGTGGCCGCATCTTTTTGAGTGAATGTTGTAATAGACTCCAGTAGCTAGTTAAGTTCTGTCGTTCTTTCCTTAGTTATTGTCTTATTGTTTGCTCAGTTATCTTGAACTTTTGGCCATGTGTTAGGCGAATTTCTGTTTGATAGCTTGTTGTTGAGTTGTATTTCAGAATTGTCGTTTGATTTCGAGGACGAAATCCTTTTTTTTTGTGGGGGAGAAATGTGAGACCTGAAATGTGTTAAAGATTAATTGTTGTATTAATCGAATTGTAAGAAATTCTGGATGTTCAGACTTCAATTTGAAGGTTTCATTTGCATTTTCGGGTCAGATTTCACATTTGGAGCAATTTTGGAAAGTTTGGTATTTTCGCAATTGTGATCGGGTGAGATCTGAACAGCTTTAGTGAGGGATCTGTTCGGGTTAGTGGTGATCTGGTCACTGGTGTTTGATCTGGTCGAAGCGTGTTTTGTAGCGAGAGAGCATAATACGCCGTAGTTTAGGAGAGATCTGATATTTCGTTAGCGCTAGGATCTGATTTGGAGTCTGCCCGCGTGTTTTGTGTTGAGCGCAATACGATGTCGTTTGGATAAGTTAATACGGTGTCGTTTGGCCTAGCGTTTGGTTGTGAGATCTGATGAGCGTGATCGCTGGTGCACGGGACAAAGTATAGCGCTGGTTTTCAGATGTCACCAATACGTCGCCGTTTTGGTTAGCGCTTGATGGAGAGATCTGTTGCACGTCAGTTAGCGTGTTGTTTTCCAGATGTCTCCAGCCGTTAGCGTTTTGTCTTCAGACTTCTCCTGTGGTGTTGCGCGACGTCGTTTAGACTTATGTTCGCTGTTTAGTGCAAGCGTTCGGTGATTGTGGAATCTGTTGTGTATCATTGTTGTCGGTGGTTATTTTCTTAGCATATTTCACGTATTTTTATATTGAGGACTTGGTCTTCGTTTTAGTTAACCAGGTCCCATACTTCGAGAAATATTTTCCCGATTTCTTTTCTTCGTCGCGAACCCTAGAACACTGTTCACCATGAGTTTATCCGACGAATTCCCGTCGTTTCCGGTCACCATTTTGGACGTTCGAGGTAGCTTTGGACTCCTCTTGAGAAGCTCTTTCATTCTATATCACTCTTGGGAGCTGTTGTTAGCTGGAAGTAAGATCGCGAAGTGCTTCCTTCGGCCGTGTGTTCGCTGTGCAGGTAGCCCTTCGATTTAGAGATAAGATCTTACCTTAGAGCTTTGTAATTGAGCTTCCTCTTGAGTTGTTGAGTAGGATGATAGCTGGTTTGAGTGTATAACTCCCAGCCATGAGTTCTGTGCCGTGTCCCGTGGGATTTATGTTTTTGTGTTGTGTATTTAGCAGGTCTAAACCAGAATTCTCGGGACTCTTGTTGTGGTAATCGTTGCACAGAATTAAGGTACGGGTTGAGCTTGTTACAGCGTGAGATTTGGCATGGGTAAATGCAGTGATGGCAAATTGTTGTTTCGTGTATTGCTGCCAGTGTTTACTGCCTGCTGTTATGTGCATACACGCATTATATCACTTGCATTTCAGATCTCAGCCGTATTGTACATTGTGTTGTTGTCTCGTATCTTGTTGTATTGTGCTGTTGTTCTTACCAGGATGCGAGGGCGAGCGGCAATATTGCACTCTCATCTCCCTGCTTGGATTTGTTAGCCCTCATGCGCCGAGTGGTTAACTACCACAGTTCATGAGTTGTGCAACGACAGGTTGAGCTGTTTGATGCATCTGGTATTCGGGTGTAGTGTCAAGGCGAGTGGCTCATTCCCACACTTTGAACACACCCCGTGGCCACTGTTTGTTGCAGATTCTGTGGAGCTATGTTTGAGTTCCTTGGCTCCCTTTTCGGTTGTAGCCTTCAGCTGTTATCCGGTGTCTCATGCATAGCATCTGCATTTTATCTTATGCTTTTCTTTAGCTGTTTCAGTTGCTCTCCGTACTGGGGTTTGACCCCATGTCCCTCTGGGGCTTGGTTTGTTTTCCTTGCCTATTTTTTTGTTCAGGTTATCCAGCTGGTCGTGGAGCTAACCCGGCTGGAGGTGCCCCAGGTGGTGGTTAGAGTGTCCCAGTAGCGTATAACATATATATATGTATTAGTACAGTTAGCCAGGGGATGCCATGTGCTCATGTTGTATTTTGTTGTATCTTGTGGTATTCAGTTGTGGTTGTTACCAGGTGTTTGATACATGTTTATGTTGTACTGCTTGTCGTGGGCTTGTAGTCTTTGTTGGTTGATTTTGTAAACTGGGATTACTTTGAGTATTGTCGTATTTTAAATTATATTGTTTTAAACCGTCAGGTCAAAAGCAAAACATTTTACCCGCTTTTTAGTAGCTTCCGCTTGTGTTGTGTGGTTTTACTCTGTTGTGAGCACGAGGCCTGACACCAGCTCAGAGGAACAACGACGAAGAAAATCAGATTATAGCAGTTCAAGCTGAAGGAAGAACGAACTGAAGCATCAATAAGATCAGCTTAGAGGTCTAAGCTGAAACAGCAGAGCCAGTCCAAGCTATAACAACACAGAACAGACGTAGACGGAATAGCTCAGAGCAGAACAATGAAGAAACGAAACAGTTCAGAGCTGAACTAACTGGAGCAACATAGACCAAATCGTAGCGGAAACATCTCAGAGCTGTATGAAGAAGTCGAACAACTCATAGCAAAGACAGCTCGGAGTACAGCTCAAACCTCACAAACAGCTCTCAGATCAGTGCATATAAGTTATCAGAACAGAACGTGATGAGTTCAGTTCTCAAATCAGATCGATAGATCAGCTGAGAACGTCTATACAGAAACAGCTTAGAGCTTAGAACAAATCAGATCCGAAGATCAGCTCAGTTAAGCAGTTCAGACAGAATCAGCATAGTATATATATAAGTTAAGAGTGAACAGCTCAGAGCAGAATCGATTCCGATCATCTGAGAACACCTAAGCTGGAACACTACAGAAAAGAGAGAAACGAAGTGGTCAGATTAGAGCTTAACAGAACAGAATCAGCTCAGGGCGGAACCGAACAGAACAAAAAAGATAGAATCAGCAGAGATTCGATCAGCTTAGAGCATATTAGAGCATTCAAGAGCAGCTCAGAGCTTAGAACAGATCAGATCATAGCAGAAGTGAGAAAGCACAATAAGAGATCATATTAGAAGCATCGAACAGATGATAACAACTTAGAGCAGATAAGCAGTTTGGAAGAGAAGCACAGAAATAGCTCAAGAGCAAAAAGACTCAGATTAGAACAGCTTAGATTAGTTCAGCACAGAAAATTCAGCGAGCTAAGTTGATAAAGGACAAATCATCTTGGATATATACGATCACATTTTGAGGTGTCGTATACGACAATTAGCTTGATTTGATGTGTTGATATCTCAATAATTATTTATAGTCTTTGGGACGATTTTTCAACTGAGAACGGCGGAATGTGTGGCAAAAGAAGAAAGCATTTAATTAAGACATGCGAAGAACTGTACAAGCATTAAATATTCAGCAGCCAAATTCTTTGGATCTATACGTGTCAATGGATATATTTGCACAAAGGCTGCATATATACAAGGAAGACACAATAGTGAAGAACATAGACATACAACAACGCATACAAGAACGACACTACACTGACGAAACTTACAACGTTCACAAAAGCCTACTGTTCATCGTCTTCTTCACCACAACTCAGCTCTCAAAAGACTAAAATCCATTTTTCTAAGTTGTAATCACTCTGTAATTTCGTGTATTAAAGTGTAATATCAAAAACAGAGTATATAGAGCGTGTCTAAGCTGAAACAGCTTAGACCAAACCATTGTGAAGCAGAACAGATCGTGGGTCTATAAACTGCGGTTGAGTGCTAGGAGTTCTCGCAGCTTGCGGGCTGTTGGCCTAGGTTAGAGCAGGATCTGTTGCAATCAAATCTTCTAGTGGAATCCTTCCTGAACAAGGGAGAAGGAGAGACGTAGGAGTTTCAGCTTCGCATTTTCAGAAACAAACCCTCGTCCCTTTTATTTTACTGCATTCAGTTCTTTGATTTCAACTTACAGTTTATATATATCTGTTCATTGTTCTTCTTTCCGCACAAATCTTTATTACACGAGAGAACAACAGCATACTGAGATCCTCCAAGCTGATAACTCAGCGTAGAGGCTGGCCGAAGGCTTTAAAATCCTTTTCGAAGAGTTTTTGTGAAAAATTGTGAAGGAGTTCATTCACCCTTTCCACCCCCTAAATCTTATTTTCGATCCAACAATGAACATCTTGTGGTATTTAACAAATGCTTTTATAAAGTCCATGAAAGCCTTGTTGTATTCAAAATTATTTTAAAAATTCTCTAAGCTTATATAGTTATTCAAAAGTTCAATTGACTTTTAATAACTTCATGAAGTCGTTGATGTATAAATATAAATGCATAAAATATAACAATAAATTCCAAGAATTTTATATCGAAGTTAGAGATTTGAATAAATTTCTGGCTCTCTTTTTCCCCAATCTGTAAACATAGAATTATATTCTATACAAAAATTGATTGATTAATTAATTATTTTCATATCAATGTTTGTCATTTGATTCAGGTTTACATCTTTCTAAATTTTTATGTTAGAAATCAAGATCCGGATCAGATCACTCTGATGCCACTTGATAGGATCGAAATTACGGTTTAGAGTTTAGAGTAGGGTGAATAAACTCTCGTTGCAGACTTTTTTATTTTAAAGCAGTTTTGGAATTAACTCTGTTAGAAGCTGATTCTTGCACTCAATCCGATCTGCTTTCTTGTGAAATAAATAAATATGCAGAAAGATCACAATTGAGCAGTGAACTAGAATAGTGGTGTGTAGGACCGAGCGCTTGTCGCTTTACCAAGAGTCATAGCTTGTGATAATGATGCAACTTCAATTTTCACGGTTCGATCGTTCTATCTAGCAGGGGCAATTAATTGCACTCCAACAATCCCCCCTATAATTGCACTCCTTGAAGTAAATGCAAATCGTGACCTTGGCTCTGATACCAATTATATGACCGAGCGCTTGCCGCTACGCCAAAAGCTATAGCTGGTGGTAATGGTGCAACTCCAATCTTTTAAATCGTATAGCAATTCAAGCGTCACGGTTCTATCGCTCTATCTAACAGGGGCAATTATTGCACTCCAACATGGTGTGTGCATAAACTGAATCAGTAAAATAGATAGAATGTCGAGTTTTTTTTTATGGAAATACGAAGCAACACTTCAACGTCTCCCCTTCTTCCAAACTGGAAGGATATCCACTAGAAACTTTGATCTAGAATACACCGTATCCTAATCCACTCAGTCAAATAGCACTCTATCTGAACTCCTAGTATCACTCGACAAATAGAACACACGATGTAGAAATTTTAATTCAGCTCACAGGATATGAATATGATTTTGATAGAAAACTTTTTATAATATGATTTGTTTTATATAAAGCCAATAGTATTCAGCAGTCAGGTGAAATACTTTTACAGAAGATTCAAAATGAAACACAAAGAACAAAAATATTCTGATTTGAATTCGCAGGTGCACTTGCTCAAATTGCAAGAATTGTAGAAAGTATCGTCCTTAGCATCTACAATTTATCTTCTTTTTATACTCCTCAAGAATCAAATGAGAATAAATATATCTGATAGGCACATCTTTGAATCATCGTCCATGCATTAAATGAGCATTCATTGATCGTCCTCTGATATGTACTGCTTCATTAAATATTCTCCCGAAGTAGCAAGTCTTGTTTACGGCTAGACTCTGACACTTCAGATATTATGCTGAAAATCATATCTGCTACATCTCATTTGTCAAGTCATTATATCGAATACTGCACTGTAAAACTCTTCCTGATCTGATGTGACCTTGATCTGATCTGTGAAGCTCCATCTGCTCTGTTCTGCTCTTGAATTGCTATGAAGCTCCAGTCCGCTCTGATTTGCTACAGGACTTGAAGACACTTGGTGGAACCTGCTATGATCTGTGTCAATCTGTTCACGAAACTCCTCCCAGCTCTGATCTGATTACCCTTCTGAACTGATCCACTAAGTTGTCATTACTTAGCATGATCATATTTGTTCTGTTCTGTAGACTGAGTTGACTTTACTTAGTCTGATTTGGTTTGTTGCGTCTCATATGCCTGATCTGATCCAGTAGCGTCTAAACTGATTTATGTTTTCATCAAAACTCATAATATATTCCAACATGTTAAATAACCAATTTTGTAATCAAAATTTTAAGTACCCAAATATTTCAAACTTTTTGAATTTAAAAATTTTAATCATAATATATACCACTATTTTTATGTTACTTCGAATATCTCTCACTTAAGTTTTAACTAGTTGAACAAAAATGATAAATATACATTGTTCAAATTTATTTTAAAATGATAGTAACTAATATTTGATTTGTAATTGATATCAGTTTGAAAAAATAAGAAGATTAAAGATCATTATCTTATTTTTATTTATGAACGTTAAAATTTTATAAGGTTTAAAAATACATGTATATAACTTTAATAGTTATAATGTTGAATATAGAAAAAATCATAAATTTAAAAGTCGCAGAAGTAACAATAAATTATTTTTACAAATAAATTGGACTTTTATTATTTAAAATTGTATTTTATTCTATCTGATTAGTGAGTAATTTTTGTAATATATGTACGTTACTTGCATAAGGTAATGATATATACATGAAGACATATACAAACATATATGTGTATAAATATATATAACATTAATATAAGTATTTTTTATAAACTGAAAACTAAAAATATTATTGAAAATCTATTTTTTCAGTATAATTATATTTTTCATAGTTTATTATTAATATATAAAATTGACTTAATATTATAAAAAATTTACAAATGTCTATACAAATCTAAAAGGTACACCCGTATGAGTTTAGAGAAATCTCTAACTCGGTGAAATTCTATGATATTAAAAAGAAATTTTGTTGGATCTATAAAACAGATCACATCTGAATTTTGATGAACACAAAACATGTTAATATGTTTTTAACGATTTGATTAAGTGTGCAGGTTCGATTTAGTCGCAAGCTGGTACAGAATAGTCGCGAGCTGGATCAGATAAGAAGAAGAGTATCGTAGCAGCTTAGTAGCGAACAGGATTAGAACTGTAGACGATAGCTGATAGCGTCGAACCAAGTGCAGATTGAGAAGATGTCCAAGCTAGAACAGTGAGGTGACGCCTAAGCTGGTCTAGTAGAGGATATCTAAGCTGGTACAGTGAGTGGACGCCCAAGCTGGTCCTACAGAGGACAATCAGATCGTAACAGACATCCAAGCTGGTTCACCAGCTTGGAGCAAGAGCAGGTTCAGATCAGCATAGAGCGTAACACTATTCAGTTCAGCTTAGAGAGTTCAGCTCCGTGATCAAGTGCATATCAGTTCAACAGATCTGATCAGCTTACAAGAGCAGCTTAAAGTACAGAACAGCTTAGAGAAGAGCAGTTGAGTTTGATCAGCTTAGAGCAGTTCAGGGGATATCAGATCAACTCAGAGAAGAATTTGTTAAGAAAGCTGAGAACGTCTAAGCTGGTACAGTGCGGAAAGAGAATGAAAAGAGCAGCTGACGACCAGCTGGGAGACCAGCTTAGAGCTCACAGTGTACAGAGTCAGATTATGGCAGATCAGAAACATATTAAAGTATTCAAGAGCAGAACAGTTTAGAGCAGTTGTGAACAAGAGCAGTTCAGATGAGAAGCAATCAGCTCAGACGAGCAAAACAGTTTGAACACAAGTATAGAGAAGACTGTATTGCGAGTTCAAACTGATTTGCTATATTTTCATCAGGTACGAGATTTACAGATCTCAAAATCAGCAATGGCTGCAGAGCATTCAATGAAGAGAGCTTAAAGTCAACAAAGCCTGTAATCGCATTAAATAACAAAGGACACAATGTACAACATTGTCAGAACTTTACGAAGGCTACAAATTTGTGTCCAACGGAGAGAATTGCACAAGAGGCTTTATATACAGAAAGAGACGATGAACAAATGAGATGAGTGTGCACAAGAGCAGAGCGAAAACAAGAGAAGAAGTGTGCGATGCACAACAGGGAGCAAAGAGCAGTGCATAGTCGAGAGCTTGCACACTCAGGTGGCAGCCGGTGTGCAAGCTGGTCTGGTGCCCAGGTGTGAGCTGGTGCACAGGCCGTGAGCTTCAATGAGTAATCATATTCGACCGCACAAGCCAGGGAAGACAATGAGTTAGCAGGAGAAACACTTCCCAATGTGTGAGAAAAAAAAAAGAGTGAGCAATACACTGTAAACTTCTCACACACAGATTCACTCATATATGAGAGATGAGAGCTTAATTGTTTAGTTGAGTGAATCACAAACACAAACTATCATTGCAGAGACGAAAAAGAAGTGTCAAGTTAGACATACAGCCTACGAGCTGGTGTGCATCAGTTGAGGCTAGGAGTTCTGGAAGCTTGCGGGATGTTGTATCAGGTCTGTACAGAGTGCTGTAAGATCAAACCTTCTAGTGGATCCTTCCTGTGTGGAAGAAGGAGAGATGTAGGACATTGAGCTTCGAATTTCCATAAACAAATTCGCAGTGTTTGTTTTCTTTACAGCTTACTTTCTACATTCATGCATTCTTGTTTTAAAACTGTCTTTAAAGCTTTCAATTTTCAGAGAGTATTTCAGATGTTTTACTCTTGGTTTTTATGCCTAATCTGATGTATTTTTCGTTGCTCAAACCTTTCAAGAATCAGAGCTATTGCAGCTGATATTTTCACAGACCAGATCGCACGCGATGGACCAGCACGCAGCAATGTTGCGTGCTGAACCAGCTTAGGCGTGATCTGCCTTTTAGTTATTGCGTGTTGTTTTCAAAACCACTTTAAATACACGTAATCTGTGTTTTTCATCCATTAACCGGTAATTGCCGGCTCAAAATTTCCATCAAATTATCAAATTCATAACTTAAAAAAGTAATTAAATCTCAACAATGAATACACTCTTGTTAGGATCGAAAATAAACATAACAGAGTTTAGAAGGGGGGTGGGGTTTGAAAACACTTTAAAAATTTTGTGCAAAAAAAGATCTTTAAGATCAGTTGCATTAACAACTGAATCTATAACTCAATCTAATCTGTTTTCTTGAGCAATAAAAGGTTTATATAGAAAATCTCGATCAAACAGTGAACAATATATACAAATGAATGTTGAATTGAAATAAGAACGCGAGAGAATTTGTTTTGGAAGTTCGAAGCAATACTTCTACGTCTTCTCTTCTTCCAATCAAGGAAACATTCCACTAGAAGATTTGATTTGAATACAGGGTATTCTAATTCTATCAGTCAGACCGCACCCGAGCTAAACTCCTAGTATCAACAATTACACCAGCACGCAGGCTGTGATACAACGATTATCAACGACTTTTGTAAGGATAAGAGTGGATAACGTGAATCCTCAAAGATTCAACAACACGCTGAAATCTTGTAATAAATGATAGAAAATATAATTTAATTTTCTGTTCAACTATCAGCTCGCAATTTGTTCTGTTTCGTTATAGCATCGAGTGTCTACTCACGAGCGATCTTCTATTTATACTTTTTAAGACACTCACGAGCGATCTTCTATTTATACTTTTTGAATCCAATGATAATAAATGTTACCTGTAGATACATCGGATGGATCCCCAAGCTATTTTCTGAAGCTAATTAATCGCATTTAATTCTTGTACTGTACCTTGTACTACTCCTTAATTGCTTTCCGTCTTTTGCACCAAAATGGAAACTCTGGTAAAGATGTAGTTCTTGGGCTTTCCCGATTCTAGCCGAAAGTGTCCCAACGACCATAAATAAATCCTCATAAGTCAACAAATTGAATCATGCTATAATCGGAATGATTTGACAAGCATTTCACACCGTACTGAAGTCCTGAGCTGAACTACTCCTCTGAGCTAATCTACCCTGAGCTGAACTGTTCTCTGAGCTGATAAACCCTGAGCTGAACTACTCTAAACCGATTGCTCTAAACTGTTCCGCTCTAAGCTGTTCTGATCTAACATCTTCTGCTCTAAGTTGATCTGATCTGATTTCTATAACTGAGTTGTCTTTACTCAGCTTAGTTCTTATCTAGTCTGATTCATCTTCTATAACTGAGTTGTCCTGAACAAATAACGTGGTTAGCTCTGTCCTGATCTGATCGGTTAGTCTCCGAGCGGAATTGAACTTAGCTTATTTTTATCTTCACCAAACTTTAGAGTATTCAACAACCCCTATAAGTTTACCCAACTGAATTGACTTAAAACGTTTAGGTTAAGAGAATCAAATTTTCAGTTGAATCATTTAATAATTAGCTCACACACGCGCACAGGCAGGCGCACACTCAGGCGTGCACAGATGTATACATATAATATATAGAGGAATGTTATATTCCCTAACAATTGGGGAGCATAACATCCCCCACCTGCATATGGGGAGGGTTGTTGGAGATGATAACAAATTCATATACTTGTAATTATTTTGAAAAATCAGTTGAAGTATTATGATAATTATAATCTATATTACGAGATTATATAAGTATATTGTCAAGAGAAAAATAAGGGAGAACTTAAAATATATATATTATCGATATGTAAAGAAAAAGCATAATATGACACCGAGTGACTATCAACAAGTTTTCATGCTTTCGGGAAAGAAAAAACAAGTTTTCATATTTTATAAAGCAGTAAGATACTCATGCTAAACTTATTTTTAAAAATCAAATTAAAATCATACAACACCATATAATCTCACAGCTCGAACAAACGATTGGATAAAATAATCAAATTCCGTTATTATATTTGGACAAATAACTATAAGGTTTGCCTATCGGCTTTGGTTCGATCTTACTTTCCTCTGGTTGCATATTCTACATTATCCCGAATGTAATATTTTAGTAAATAAAAAACCGGATTATGAAATTAAATGGATAGAATCATACTTCTATCTGACCTTATTTTCAACATAATTTTGGTGGAAAACTTTATGCCACCCTTGATTAACGTTCAAATATTGTATCAAATATATTATGTTAGAATAAGTGTGACCTACGTATAGAGACAAGTTTTCACTGCTAGTGGCAACGTCTCCTTCACTCCTTTTACGATTATACACATGCTTCTAAGTAACCATTGAAATAAAATTTTAATCGCCGGCAAGCAAGTGAGCATTTGTTAGGATTGCCATAGAAATAATGGCGCCACATTTGATGAAGTCTATGACAGTGTTTGGATCAGAAGATATATATTGCTGTGAAAGAAGGATTTAGTGGAATAATTGAAATTACTTTATATGGCATTATGTTTGAAATCATCACAATGCTTTAAAAGATATTGAGATATGAAAGCAAGCGTAAATTAAATTTAACCAAACAAGCTCAAAGATATGTTACTATGGATTTGAAATCCTTACTTTTCGAATCCATCAAACGAAACAGGTTCACAACCACTTTCCAGTTTATATGAAAGACACATGTAATATCCGCCAAGCAATCTCTTCAAGTTCATATATTATATTTCTCAACAAGATGTTTGCTCAAGAAATGAAATGGATACAGAGTAAAAGCTAAAAAGACTTTCCAATATTCAAATAAAGAGTGATTGATTGGTTTTTAAAATTTGTCGTGTTTTAAAATTTTAAACATATGCACCCTTATTGTTAGGTGTACATGTGTTTCGAATTCAAAAACATGGGAGCTAATAGCCATGTGGGGTTTTCAGCAATGTCGAAATTTCATAAAGGTACTGTATGCTCGGTTTGCATGTTTCCAGAGCTAGCCTAGCCGTTTCTGATAGGCTAGATAGCAGAGGAGTCTCCCATGAGTATCAAGAGTATCAGCAGCTGAAGAATCCCCAAGGTGCTATCGTCGGAGGAAGGTATAGTCCTGAAACCCTTAATATTCGGGGATTAGTTCAACATAATTTAGACTAGTCGGGGTTGGTAACTCACTTGTGTTATTATTGGCCAAGTTTTTAGGAGCTTAGACATTATATTTTACCTGTAGTAGAGGTGCTTATGTACTGACCGAGATATCCTGGCGTGGTATACTTTTCTTTGTGGTGCATTTTGCTTTGTATGTTATTATGTTCATATATTATGTCACAATTATTATACTGCATGCATTTCATATCGAGTCTTTATCCGGTTGGGATACCCTGTTGCTGTGGATCTCTCAGCCTTCTGTTTCTTTGACGAGCGACCACCAAAGATGACTGTGACGGTGTGATGGATGGAGATGGTATTTATCCATCGATTTTGGTATCGGGGGCACCTCCTATGCTACATGCCAGCCATGACACAGTTTGATTGAGTAGGATTGATCTTGCAACCAAGATATCTAATATCTATTTTGCGCTTGCATGCATAAAATGTGATTATATATTTATGCTTGACGATTCATCGGCCAGGTCATCAGTTGTTCTCTTTACATGCCATTCCATGAGGTGGATAGGATGATATCTAAGGAGAGCTTGGAATTTAGCTAAATAGGAGGTTTCTTTTTTAGTGGCAATGGAGTATTACAAGTTACAACTGCAAATTAAGAATCAGAAGAGGCAACCTCTAGAACCATATTTATCCAATGGCTATAGCCATATATATATATATATTGATCGTTACAAATCCACCAATGAATTCATGCACCAACCAACCGTTGATTGAACCAAACCATCCAAAGACGAGGGGGGGACAAGTAGCCAAAGTGGCAAACCCCCGACAGTTCACAAAAATTGCAACTAGTAGTAGTTACTTAAGACATGCCTAATAATAATATCCCAAAATATATTTATATATATTAGAAATATCTAGTGGTGGGGGCAAAAGGTCAGTAAATAGGATGAGGCGGTGCAGGTAGCAATGCTGGTGGGATCATCGTATGCATAAGAGTAAGCCCTGGGGCAGGCAGCTTTGAAAATCTTGGAGTAGGCCGTGGGCTTGCATGATTCGGGGTTCCCGAATCTGCCTGTGCAACAGTATCTGGGGGAGTTGAAGGCGAAGCACGCGCTCTTGCATGCCACCACACTCTTCTTGTCATCTGACCGGACCTGAAGCCCCACCGGGCACATCATATTGAGGTCGCTCACACACCCTGCATAGTTACACTTTCCTGCAGTATTTCAAAGCCAAACATAAATGTTAATCAATCACTTTGTCATCATAATCACATGTTATGAATGTCCCAGATTTCAGGGGTGATAGCATTAGTTCAAGATCCTGTTTCACATATGGTGGAAATTGATAATAGATTCATGTGACTATCTGATTCTTTTTTCTAACAAATTGGGTTTATCATGTTCGAAAAATGAAGATAGATACGATATAATAGCCAGCTAAGTTTGTAGAGTATAATTTTTCTAGCACACGCAAGGGGTCACAAGCACTTGATAGTATTTGTTCCCTATTGAAACACAATACATACAGAGAAAGGCAGAGATGAAGAAAAAAATGGAAAGGCAGAGATGAAGGAAGTACATATACACGAGTCTTCAAGGAGATAAAGTCTAACAATATTTTACAATATTTTAAAGCTTCCCTTTAAAATTTCCCAACTATATTAAATGCTAGACATAAGAGCTTCCCCAAAAATTCGGCCAAATGCTGAAAGCTAATAATAAATCAACATTTGAAGGACCACACAAACATCACATGATCAATGAAAATAGATGCTATGTAACTAAATCCCAGATAATCAGCACACGTTTATGCCAGGGACTCAACCACAAATGAATGAATCTAAGGGAGATATAATTTCCCCAAGCAAATATCAGACCACAATCTCAATAGAACCCAAACCTTTTTAATCAGAGTGTCTCTAAATCTTAAAAATCACTACACAATTTCTTATCGAGCAATAAGACTATAATAGCAGAAAACAAGGATGATAAATCTCACAGTTCAGCTGTTTTAAATACGGTAAGTAAAAACTAAAAAAATAATTAATCTACTAATGGCAATCCCAATCTACAACTAAGAAGATTAGAGTTCAACTGTTTCATTTCGAGTTGAAGACAAGAAAGTAACTTTATTTAGTCAAGTTTTATTATTAAAAAATAAATTTAAATACAGCTACATCACATATCTTCAGCAAAAAATAAGTATCGATTAGAACAGAAAATGAAACAAGAACAATCACGAAAACAAATCCAGATATCATCTGCACAACAGTACAAAACTAGCTGGGCTCCCTCCATACCTGAGCCACGGAAAGGAGTGATGGAAATTGCGAGATTGTAGCCATCAACGAGGCTAACATCGTAGAAGTCCTGTTCATTGCCAAGGGTTATCTCGGCAAGCGTGGCGGGAGGTGCTCCACCCAGCCCATTGCAGAAGAGGGAGCCGCCGCAGTCGCCTGTTGAGCACCTCCCCCGGCCGGCGGAGTCGAAGGAGCAGCCATGGCGTCCCCACACACGGCCAGACCAGCCTGCCGGGAGCAGCAGCGTGTAGGCCTTGTTCGGCGGGAGCTGGAATCCACCCTTGGCCAGAATCGGCTTCCCTGCATTCGGTTGTATCCCCGGCCAAACAGGGTGGCTGCATCTGTTGTACATTGTCATTGTTGTACCTGCTGACACTTCTTCAACCAAAAACCAAAAACAAAAAGGGATTGAACGGAAGAAAATTGCAACGATTCTAAACATCAAGGTGCTGAAGAAGATACACAGTGAAATGCGTCGAAACTGTACCTGCAATGGGGAGTGCAAAAATGGAGAAAAATAGGAAAGAAGAGAGAGATCTGAGCAGCATTACCGCCATGGCTGCTGCAAAATGAGAGCAGAGTGTGAGTGTGAGCAAAGTGAGCAACCCCTTTTATTAGACCACAGTCTGATTTGTGTGGAGTAAAAGAAAAAAAGGTTAGAAGAGAAAACTATTGAAATTATGATCTTTTATTTTGAGTTGATATTAAATATTTTTACTAAGATTCATCATTCACACTTACCACGTCACATTTATTTAACCTCATTTATATTATTTGCAAATCTAAATTTTATAAAATCATTTTCCTCCGGAACCTTGTTAAATGAACTAGTTATTTTTAATGATAAAAGAGTAAAAATATTAATACTAAATACAGAAACTAGATAATATAATTGGAATATACCAAGATAGAGTCTAAATAAATGATATCGAGGAGGTACATGTTTGAGCTTCATTTTACTCAATATTTAAATTGTATATTTTTCAGAGGAAAATTTAAATATATTTTAAAGGTATAATAAATATGTAAAACTTACTACATATCTAGTAACTGACTCAGATATTGAAATTTGGTTTCAAAAATAGATTGGCGTGTTGGTCGAACTCAGCTCTAGTTTGATTGATGGTTTACCCAAAATATCGGTGGCCAAATGACAAATCATTATTTCATGGTTCTTTATAGTAGTCTCTAAAATAATATTGAAACAATTTTATATATCATTATTATTATTATTATTATTATTATTACTATTATTATTATTACTATTATTATTATTATTATTACTATTATTATTATTATTATTCTTATTATTATAATAAATACTTTTTATATATTTGATTGCATAATCAATAGGCATTCGTTTTGATCTTTACTTGTTGGAGATACAACAGATACTAGCAAGTAGCCGGCAATGCCATGTGCACTGGGAGCTTTTCTCCCCGCGGAATCATTTCTTCCGTCAAAAGGCTTTTTTTTTAAAATTAACATAAAAAAATGAAATTACATAAATGAAGCATTTTGGGGATAATTTCAGAAATACGGCAAAACTCTAACACGACCAGCGGACGGTGATAAAAATTGATGCTTTAGCAGCGGACGCTGAGTTATTTTTAAAAAAAAATTAAAGTTGTTGATATGACGCTACGTAGCGTCACATCATTCACATGAGCTGAGCGTCCGCTTTTATAAAAAGTGGACGCTGCGTTTGTTTCTGTCGCCTCCTTCGCCTATAAATTGTTCCAGCATTCTTGCTCAATTCACAATAGTCGAAACCCTTCTTTCTTGCTCAATCACAACAGCTTAAACCCTTCACAACTTACAACACATTATTACTCAATTCACAACAGTCTTTCCCTTCACAACTTACAACATATTACTGCTCAATTCACAACAGCCCTTCCCCTTCGCAACTTGCAACATCTTACTCAATTTTCATTCTATTTCTCTAACTTGCATCTTGCGTCCGCTCTATATTTTCATCTATCTATTACTTTCATATACTCTATCTATATTTTTATATATCTGTTACTTTCTGAAAATTTTTAAATCGTTCTCTCAAATAATTTAGATTTTGTTCTTTGAAATGGATTGTGTAGGAGTCTTTTTTTTTGTGGTGATATTATTGTTGGAAATGGATCTGTTGAATATTCTATTTCACATCAAAGATCGATGAGAGTATCACGGTCAACTACTTTGTTGGAATTGGTTGAACTTGTGTCTAGGATGTTGAACATTGATCATTCGAAATTTTCTATAAAATTATCCACGAAATATTAATTTATTGAGAAATCATGTTGGACAGAAGTTTTAGTTCATATTGTTGATGATGGTATTTTAGAATTTGTAATGCACTATCCGAATCTGCAGATTTTGAATTTGTATGTGGAGACAGAGTCAATTGATCCTAATGTTGGTTATAATGAACCTGATTCATATATTCAGTATGTCTCCGAGGGAGGATTTTTAACCAACCAGGTACTTCAACTACATATAATGTGTTCCATGAGCCACAGATATATGTTCCACAGGTTATCGAAGGATTATGTAATATATCTTTGGAGCAAGGAAGTGGAACATGGGATCAACATGTCACCGGAAGAAATGAATATTTTGACACAAACACCGCTGATGATGAAATAGAACTAGATTCTCCGAACCAGGGTGCGCTAATGCCCATGTTGATAACAGTGATACCGAACCAGAGATATCATCTGATGAGTCTGATAAAGAACTTGTTAATCATGAACATGAGGATAACATGCACGAGGGGACATCATCCCGTCAAGCCCGAGGAGATACTTTACAACGACAAGTCACGTCATTTCTCTCGAGCACTGATATGCCATCTTTTTTTACTACAGTGTGCGGGGAAGATATACCTGATTCTATTGGTGTACCTTCTGGAAGAACGAGCTACTACAACACGGAGAGAGGTGAGTTATCTGTAAACAATATGTTTAAAGATAAACAAGATCTGATTGCATCTGTGAAAGATTATTCTGTTAGAATTGTTAGACGTGAGTATACTGTAGTGGAGAGCACACATACTTTGTGGAAGGTACGATGCAAGAACATTCAAGTAGAACCATGTGTCGTTGGGCTTTACGAGCTTCTTTGAAGTCGAAGACAGGTTATTGGGAAATAACCAAATATGGTGGACATCATACATGTATCGCCACCAACGTCGGAATTGACCATCACAACCTGAACAGCAACATGATCGCTCAAACTTTGTTGGGTATTGTACGATGTAATCCTTCGTACGAGATCAAATATTATAATGCAAAATGTGAAAGACAAATATGGATACGAAATCATATATTCGAAGGCATGGAGAAGTTTGAGACGTGCGGTCAAAATTTTTTATGGTATGTGGGAGAGCTCTGTTCAGCTACTACCAAAGTATATGCGTGCTTTGGTGAAATATAACCCAGGAACAATTGTGGAGTGGAAGCACCTAAGAGCAACCAACCATCCGGTAAAGACTTTGAATTATGTGTTTTAAGCTTCCACACCTAATATAGATGAGTTTCAACATTGTCGTAAAATAATTAGTGTTGATGGTACTCATTTATATACATAATATAAGCATAAAATGTTGGTTGTTGTTACTCTCGATGCGAACAATCAAGTGTTACCACTAGCTTTTGCCGTAGTGGATGAAGAAACGTCTGATACATGGAAATTGTTCTTAGAAATTATTGGAGATGTGTGGTTCGAGGAGCAAATGGTGTGTGCCTAATTTCTGATAGGCATAAGAGAATCGTGTCCGCGGTTGATGATTTATCCTATTTCCAGCCTCCACATGGTGTACATCGTTTTTATTTGCGACACGTCTGTTCTAATTTCAACTCTAAGTTCAAAGATGTGCATTTGAAATATTTGTGTTGGGCAGCAGGTACACAACATCAGATTTGTAAGTTTGATGCGATAATGGAGGAATCAAGAACAAAAATATTCTGGCTCATAGATATATTTCAAAGGAGAAATGGAGTTTGTCACATGACGATGGTTGGCAATGTGGGGTGATGATGATGAATATGTCTGAGTGCCTGAATAGTTGTCAGGCCTCGTGCTCATAACAGAGTAAAAATACACAAACACATGCGGAAGCTATTAAAAAGCGGGTAAAATTTTCGCTTTTGGCCTGACGGTTTAAAATAATATAATACTCAAAATAGAAATCCCAGTTTAAGAAATCAACCACACGCGGCTACCAGCCAACAACAAACAATATAGCATAACATCAACATGCATCAGACTTCAACAACGAAAAACAACAACAAAGCACAGGGCATCCCCTGGCTAAGAATACTGATACATATAAATATGCTATATGTCACTGGGATACTCTAACCACCTCCTGGGACACCACCAGCTAGGTTAAAACCACGACCAGCTGTAAAACCTGGGTTTCCTGAAAACAACACAACAAGGAAAACAACCAAGCCCCAGAGGGACATGGGGTCAAACCCCAGTACGGAGAGCAGCTATAAAACAGCAGTAAACAGCAAGAATAAAATGCAGATGCTATGCATGCAACCAGGGACAACAGCCGAAGGCTACAACCAAAGAAGGGAGCCAAAGAACTCAATGCACAGCTCAACGGAAATTTGCAACAGAATATGTGGCCACGGTGAGTGTAGGATATGTGGGTGCTACCCACTCACCCCTACTCGCGCACCCTTACCAGATGCATCAACAACCCAACCTATGAACTGTGGTAGCTAACCACTCGGCGTATAGGGGAAATGAGAGTGCGGAATCACCGCTTGATGGTCCCAAAAATAGGATCACTAAGTAAATAAGAGTTCAGAAGGGGGGGTTGAATGAACTCCTTCGATTTTTCTATTTCAAAACTCTTTTAAAATGTTTTGGGTCTCAGTTTTATGCAAACTTCTCGGCCAACAATATTTGTGCGGAAAAAGGCCGATTGGTTTGTGAACAGTGAATAAACACAAATAATGAGTAAATGCTGTAAGTAAAAGATAGAGTCAGAAATTTTTTTCTGGAAGTTCGGACTTCAATGTCCTACGTCTCCCCTTCTTCCACCTCGGAAGGTATCACTAGAAGACTTTGATGGTTACATGACCTCTGCAAACACCCACCACACAAGCAGCACTTGTATGGACTCCTAGACTCACTAAATTCACACGCAGACTTTGCTGTTGGTTACAAGTATCGAAAAGATGTTTTTGAACTGCTTCACAAAGCCAGTTCTTTACAGACTCAATCAAATGATATACAATGAATACACGTATATGAGACTGTAAACTCTCTGGTTTCTAATACAAAGAAACTTGATTCAACACTATGAACCAGAGAATGACTCGAAGATTTGTCTATGAAGATCAACAGAAGGTGTTCTTCGAGTCTTGTGAGCTTTTGAATATTTCAACAAGTAGATAGCTCTGGGAGTATTTTGACAGCGTCTCAGTAATAGCAATGGCGAGAGGTATTATTCAATTCAAAAAGTCTGCTATTTATATTCTTCATTCAACGGTCGATGAATCCAGATAAGGCAACAAATCCTTTTTGAATTTCTGACAGTAGTACGCCGTCAATCCTGCTCCACTACAAGGTAAATTGCGTTTTGTCAGGGATACAAGTATTATTTCCATATATGAGCAATCCCGTTGTAACGACCTCTGCCAATGTGTACTATTCTTCCAAAAATAGTACCAATCTTGTCCCCTTAATTCCAGGCAATTTGTACAATTCTGTTATGCCCATTGATCTTTTCCAATTGAGTATACGATCAAATTTGAAACAATTTGAGCTTGCGCCTGAAATTACTTTGATAGCCAGATCCAATTTTTCTTCGTTTTGGTTTCAAATGTTGCGATTGGAAGATACTTCCAAGTATATCCCAACTGGTTTCCACGTGTGCTCTTCCAGTGCCTGGTTCTTTAGATAATCCAACGACTGGTTTTTAACGTGAAGTCAAAACGCTGTCGTATCAACTATATTCAAGCGACATCGTTTTGGCTATAATCACCCTCGACTGGTTGAATAAAACCCTGTAGCTCTCGTCTGGATATAGCACCACTGTAGCTTGCATCTGGTTTCAATACGGTGTCGCTTCAACTAATTTAAACGTTGTCGTTTGCACATGCTACTATTTGAATCCTTGCGTCTGGATTACCAATACTATCTTGTGACTGGTTATTTAAAACGCTGACGTTTTAACTCATCCATACGACATCGTTTTGCTAAACCCTCGACTGGTTATATACTTCACTGTTGCTGCGTCTGAATTACAAACTACTGTTCACTGTGTCTGGATACAAACCACTGTTCACTGCGTCTGGATACAAACCAACTACTGTAGCTCTCGTCCGGTTGTTTTACTTTAATACGCCGTTGTTTCTAGTACAAATACTTGAGTCTGAATATAGACAACAATCCTGATGATTGGTTCCTCCTTTCCTATTGACAACATCTGATTATCCAAAATAACTTGTCCTATTTTGTTATTACCAAAACTATAAATTTTATCCTAACAATTTCCCCCTTTTTGGTGATGACAAAATTTCAGCAGCCGCGATAGATAGATAGACAAAGATAAATTGCACACGAACCGCTGGAGTGCAAATTTTCATTAAACAGGAAGAATTGTACATAAGATTTGTACAAAAGAAATTTTAACAAAATCCTCTTCTCCTTTTAGAGGAACTAATTCTCTTTTCTCTCCTTGCCCTATCTCTTTCTCTTTGCACTCTATCTGACTCCTGAATATCTGCCTGACGAACTCTTTCGGCGGCCTCTTCTAAAGTGATAGCTTGTCCGCTCTCTAAAATGTGTCTCCGCGCCTGTTCAGCTATTTCTGTAAAAGTTCCAGTAGTGCGTGGAAAAGTTGGTATTCTCACCGCACTACTGCCACCAGCAACATCACGAGGTGATTGAGGAGTAGGCAAAGGGCGGCGTTCTACACGGACAGGAGGAGGGCGGCTGCTACTTCCACCTTCCCCCTTTTTGGCATCACCGCCGCGAATATAGTCGACGATCTCAGCAAATTGGGTGGAAAGACTTAGAAGATCCGCTGATATTTTGTTTTGAAACTCCAGCTGTTCATTTCTGATGGCAGCCACTTGCCCATCCAACGCATTTAGCTTGGTCTCTTGTGCTCTTTGATTCTTCTTGATATCGAATAAATCTTGAAAGATTGTGCCGACTTGAGCCATCAAGCCTTTCTTGAGATCATTCATTTGCGTACTCTGCCTCTCAAGAACCTCACAGGAATTCTAAAAATTTTGGCGAAGCCAGGCTTGCTGTTTTAGAAGATCCCCTCGAACACTGAATTCAACATCATTAACCTTGGAACGTATTTCGCAGGTAGACTCATGAATGCGCTGAGAGAGAGATGATCTGAGATCTTCAAGCGCATTGGTAAACACATTAGAATCAACGGGTGCGGATGTCTGAGTATTTGCGTGGTCATGCACAGGTAAATCCGCAGAGTCGAAGTGTAAAGAGACGTCAGAAGAGGAGGAAGAAGAAGATTCTTGTTGAGGAGAAGTGGCAGGAGAAGAATCGGGACTCTGTACAAAATATAGTCTCTCCTCCTGGACAGTAGGCGACAGAATTGGTGGTCCTAAGGCATAAGCACAATCCGGTGGAGATAGAGACCTGTACACTGTATCCCCACTAGAAGACGCTGAATCAAATTCTGAACCGGATTGACCACTGGAACCACTAAGAAATTCTACAAAATAATCGGTATTTACACCTTGTTCAAAATCATCTAGAAAGTAATCTGGCAACCGCTCAACACCTAAATTTCCTATAACTATATCTGAAGAAAAACTGGCAGGCCTCAGACGCCCAGACACACTAAACTGAATAGCCTCTGTACAAACTCGTTGCCATGCCCAAATTTTTATCAGCAAAGGGGCTGCTCCCCAATATCGTGCAGGCTCTATCAAGGAAACCTGGGAATCAAAATTTTCTGCAACCACACTCTCAGGCAGCCTCTTCCTATCTACAAAAAGTGACAACTTGCAATCGCTTCTACAATAACCAGATCCTTGAAGGGGTGTCCAGACTTCATCTATCAACACCATTGGTCGCACCCAACAAATAGATTTTGCGATGGAGTAAAAATGAGCAAGACGAACACCACTACGGTCAATGGAATCAATGACAGGAAGAGAGGAGTTTGATTGTACCATTTCAATTTTGTGCTCTTGTTGTCTGTGCTTTGAAATCTTCAAGAGATTGAGAGTGAGCAGCAGACAACAAACTAATAACTTGGAAGGCCATATCAGTCCATGGTTGATCAAGTGCCAGAAATCTGCGACAAGATTCCAAAAATGTGCGCAGGAGCATTTCTCGATATTTTGTAAGAACATCCATTTGCCTCCTTACAGCGGTCGCCAGTGTATTGGTCTCTGCCCACTCCATCATCAACTTTTCTTTCTCTTTCAAATCCTTCAACGATTCCATATCAGGCATAGTATTAAGACTGAATGAGGCAAAGAAATCAACAACAGCTTTCATCACGCTATCACGCACCCGAACCAAAACTTCAACATCTCTGCAGATCAAAGCAACAATTTCGCTAGCAGGGTTTTCTGTAATATGTTCATCCTCTACCAGTATAGCTTTTCCCTTGTCCCCAATAGAAGAGAATTCACCAAGCCTGATCATGGTGACTTCCGCAGCAGTAATTGAGGGCAGCAACATGTCATTGTGAATTTGTAACAGAATATCATCGAAAGACATGTGCTCCTCAGCACTTTTCTTGCTGCTGGCAGCTGGCGCAACAATTTCTCCAAAACTTTACTCGTGCTGCCGCCAGCTTGTTCAACGGTACCCTGAATATCCATGCTTTGACTGTCGTCAGCTTCTTCAACATTAGGCGTTCAGCTGACAGCTTTCTCAAGATTGGTTGAAGCCACCACTGGCTCATCAACTCGAGAATCAAAAACCGAGAACGACGAATCCAACCATTTATCAAAATCATCGCCAATGTCCGTTTCATCAACATGCTTGTCTCCCTGGTCCGTCTTATTTGTTGACAAACCAGCAGACTCAGAAATGACCTGGCCAATAATCATATCCACATCATCCATAATAGGTGCCACCTGGACAGGCACGTGGTTCACTTTGTCAACAGTGTCCTCTTCATCCTCAGTAGCATCCTCCGCGACTGGTATTTGCTCTCCAGTGGCAACTCCTGCGACTGGTACTTGCTCTCCAGTCGCAACTCCTGCGACTGGTAGATCAGAAGAAGAGCTATCCTCAACTTGTTTGTCCAAAGAAATTCGTCTTGCGCGACCGGTTTGCCTTTGGTGGATATTTTCTTTTTGATAACTGGAGCCACCTCAGCCTCACCGGCGGCCTGTCTCTTCTTTGACATGGTTTTCTTCACTGGAGTTTTCTTTGCCCTAGGTGCCTCTCCCACCTCTTCTACCCCAACGTTCTCATTGACTGAAACAATTCTGTGAACAATCTTCTCATTCAAAATACGAGGAGTAGGAAATGCTTTTGATTCACCAAGCTCCAGTCCAAGTATATTCTTTAACAAAACACATATTTGAATGGTGTAACCCTTTGCCTGTCGGGAATCAGGAGTCACCATTTCCTTTAACACTCCGAACAGGAGATTCCCCCAATTGACTTTTACGTCAAATGTGATTACCTTCATTAATAAGAATCGATCTCGAGTTACCGCATCAAATGACCCGGCTTTAACGAAAAGAGACTTCACTAAAATATCACTTAAGAGACGGTATTGCATCTTTATTTCCTTTTTCAGGCAAGAAATGCTAACCTCCTTTTCAGATACTGAGAAAACGACTTTGCGCTTCAGATAAGAGATTCCTGGGCACCTCTGATAGGTCTGTCAGTCCCTCCGTTGGCAACCCAAACGTTTCAGCAAAAACTGATTCCCTGATCTCAACAGATATTCCTCCGATGGTACTAACAACCATGCCGTCTCTCACGGAGCCATTTGCAAAGAACTCGATAAGAGCACTTTCATGGAAGATAGCGGGACATCCCAAGAACTCCTTTAATCCCATCGTTATCAGAGATTCAAACATCTATACTATTTCAGCGTCGTCAAAGCGAAAAACGGAGTCAAAATCGATGTGGTGGCTACGGCTGATCAAGGAGGATGCCATTTCCGGTAAATGATAAAGTGTTAGAGTACCTGCAATGTATTTGAGAGAGA
>KV000468.1:11728-26957 GCA_001598015.1 Dorcoceras hygrometricum | reverse complement strand
CGGGGGATGCCCCGTGTTGCTGTGTATTGGGGATATGTATTCGATTTGAATTGTAGTTGCTACCTATTCGTATAAGTTTGAGTTAACTTATATTTTGATTATCGATATTTTGAATGTATGTGTTTGAGTTCAGGCCCAAACTATTTATAAATTTTTTTAAGCCCTGATTTTATGCTTCCGTGTTTATGCGTTTATTATGTGTTAATTGTGAGTAATTAGCACCGGGCCTGACATTTTTGGTATCAGAGCTTAAACTGGGATAAGCTCGATTTCTTTTGATCACACTCGAGTCTAGGCACAGAGTTTTGATTTGATTTTTGATTGACTCTGTGACTTATGTGATCTTTTATCTGTCTCTATGCTATATATATCTGCTGTGATATCTTACCTCTAGACTTGTTTAGATGCCGCCGATAAGAGGAAGAGGTAGGACGACTAGACGTACTGAGGAGGAGTCTAGGGCAGGTAGTGATGATGACGTTCATCAGGTTGAGGATGTTACCAGACAGATAGGCGGGATGGAGTTGGTCCTAGATAGGTTTCAACTGACGAACCCTCCGACGTTTTCTGCAGCAGAGGGTGGTGCGATGGCTGAGGCTTGGTTAACGCAGATGGAGGAGTTGTTAGATACTCTGGAGTACGCTCCCGAGAAAAGACTGAAGCTGGCGGTGTTGCAACTGAGAGACAATGCACAGCGCTGGTGGAGGGGTACTTCCCGTATCCTTCGTGACAGTGGAGCTGTGATCACTTGGGAGAGCTTCTGCCAGGCCTTTCGACAGGAGTATACCCCGGAGTCCTTTTATAACAGCCGGGAGCGGGAGTTCGATAATCTGAGGTAGGGCAGCATGCGAGTGGCTGAGTATGCCCGACTATGTGCCACACGTTGCCAACCAAGAGAGGACGAAGTGGAACAAGTTTTTGAAAGGCTTGAGGCCTGATTTGTACCGGATGGTTTTCTCTGGTTCGCCTGCGACCTATATTGATGCGTTGAACCGAGCGGTGGATATTGAGGAGAGTTTGATGGAGGTTGAGGCTCCGATTAAGCTGACTACTGGACGCACCTATCAGCCTGTTCAGGATGCATCGCAATCTTTCTATTCTCCTCAGGGGTCGCAGCAGCAGCAGCAGCAGTCGAACCGCCAGAGATTTCGACCTCGAGGGAAACAGTTCAAGAACAAGGCGGATTCGAGTTCCTCTGGTTTCGTGAGTTCTGGTTCTAGTAGTGGTTCTGGCAGTGGTTCTAGTGGCATGTCTTGGGACAGTGCGGAGGGAGGCATCCAACTTCGCAGTGTCGTGGAGTTCAGGGGTCCTGCCGTAACTGTGGACAGCCAGGACACTTCCTTAGAGTGTGTCCTCTGTTGAGGGGTCAGTCTTCGATTCCTTCGCAGCAGGGATCAGCTGGTGGTTCATCTCAGAGACCACAGTTTCCTGCCCCTACTCAGCGATCTGAATTTCAGCCTAGTGGACCGTCTAGGTTTGGAGCACCTCAGCGACCTCAGTTCCAGATTCCCCAGCAGGCTCAGGCGAACGCCTTGACTAGAGAGCAGGCTGAGGAGACGCCTGGCATGGTGATTGGAGGTACATGCTTTATTTTCGATTTTCCTGCGAAAGTTTTATTTGACACTGGTGCATCACACTCTTTTATTCCTGAGATGTTTGTGTGTGAGCATGGGTTGAGTTCTTCCCCATTGTGTGATGTTGTTTCCGTGTCTACCCCTGCTGGTGTGAGTCTGTGGTCTCGTGAAGTGGTGTTGGATTGTATGCTTCGATTTGATGAGCATGTTTTGGTGTCCAATCTGATTGTTTTGGGAATGAGAGATTTTGATTGCATCTTGGGGATGGACGTGTTGTCTGGCTATAAGGCTACGGTCGATTGTTTTCATGGTGTGGTGAGATTTCGCCCAGACTAGGGAGAAAAGTGGGAATTCTACGGTGCTGATTCGTGCCCGAAGATTCCGTTGGTTCCGCCACGGAGATGTTTAGCCTGCTATCGCTAGGTAGAGCCGGATTCATGATTTATGCGCTGGACGTTTCCCAAGAGCAGCGATTGGAGTTGAGCGACATCCCGATCGTCCGAGAGTTTCCCGACGTGTTTCCAGATGAGATCCCTGGATTCCCTCCGAGACGTGAGATCGACATCAGCATTGAGTTGGTGCCCGATACTGCCCCGATCTCTAGAGCTCCGTATCTGTTGGCGCCTGCAGAATTGAAATAGCTGAAGGATCAGTTGAGAGATCTCTTGGATAAGGGCTTCATTAGACCGAGTATGTCGCCTTGGGAGCTCCGATATTTTTTGTGAAGAAGAAGGATGGGTCTATGAGGATGTGCGTGGACTTCCGGCAGTTGAATAAAACGACGGTGAAGAACAAGTATCCTTTGCCGAGGATTGATGACTTGTTCGATCAGTTGCAGGGATCGATCGTTTAATCGAAGATTGATTTGCGCTCTGGTTACCACCAGTTGCGGATTAGAGACGCTGACGTGGCGAAGACAGCTTTCCGGACTAGATATGGGCATTATGATTTTCTAGTCATGCCGTTTAGATTGACGAATTCCCCCGCTATGTTCATGGTTTTGATGAATCGCGTATTCAGTGAGTATATCGATCGGTTCGTAATCGTCTTCATAGATGACATCCTGGTGTACTCGAGGAGGTTGAGGGAGCAAGGAGCATCTGAGACTGGTGTTGCAACGATTGAGAGACTCGCATCTTTATGCCAAGTTCAGCAAGTGTGAATTTTGGCTTGATCGGATTATCTTTTTGGGTCATGTGATTTCAGCACAAGGGATTTCGGTAGATCCGAGTAAGGTCGAAGCAGTTCTTAACTGGGAGAGACCTAGAAATGTTTCTGAGATCCGTAGTTTCTTAGGATTGGCTGGCTATTACAGGCATTTTATCGAGAAGTTTTCTTCGATAACCAGGCCTCTGACTCGATTTACTTAGAAGGATAAGAGATTTGTGTGGACTGATGAGTGCGAGAACAGTTTTCAGACGTTGAAGGAGAAGTTGACTACTGCTCTTGTGTTGGCTTTACCGTCTGGATCTGGAGGTTTCGTGGTGTGCTCCGATGCTTCTCTGAATGGTTTAGGATGTGTTCTGATGCAAAACGGGTACGTGATTGCCAATGCATCTCGACGGTTGAAGCCTCACGAGACGAGGTACCCTGTGCATGATTTGGAGTTGGCTGCGATAGTGTTTTCCTTGAAGGTTTGGCGACATTATCTGTATGGTGAAGAATTTGTGGTGTACACCGACCACAATAGCCTGAAATATATCTTCACGCAGTCCGATTTGAATATGAGGCAATGACGATGGATGGAATTGCTCAAAGACTTTAACTGTGAGATTCAGTATCAGCCTGGGCGGATGAACTCAGTTGCCGATGCATTGAGTAGGAAGACCCAGCCTGCGATGCTTTCATCTATGAGTGTCTCGAAAGTCTATGAGCAATTGAGTACTTCCGGTTGGAGATTTCAGTCGAGTGATCAGTACTTCATGGTTTCTACGATTCAGGTTGAGCCGCAGATTTTGCATGACATCAGGGAAGCGCAGAGGACTGATCCCTATATCCATGAACTGGTGTGAGTCTGTGGTCTCGTGAAGTGGTGTTGGATTGTATGCTTCGATTTGATGAGCACGTTTTGGTGTCCAATCTGATTGTTTTGGGAATGAGAGATTTTGATTGCATCTTGGGGATGGACGTGTTGTCTGGCTATAAGGCTACGGTCGATTGTTTTCATGGTGTGGTGAGATTTCGCCCTGACTAGGGAGAAAAGTGGGATTTCTACGGTGCTGATTCGTGCCCGAAGATTCCGTTGGTTCCGCCATGGAGATGTTTAGCCTGCTATCGCTAGGTAGCGCCGGATTCATGATTTACGCGCTGGACGTTTCCCAAGAGCAGCGATTGGAGTTGAGCGACATCCCGATCGTCCGAGAGTTTTCCGACGTGTTTCCAGATGAGATCCCTGGATTCCCTCCGATACGTGAGATCGACTTCAGCATTGAGTTGGTGCCCGGTACTGCCCCGATCTCTAGAGTTCCGTATCTGTTGGCGCTTGCAGAATTGAAAGAGCTGAAGGATCAGTTGAGAGATCTCTTGGATAAGGGCTTCATTAGACCGAGTATGTCGCCTTGGGAGCTACGATATTTTTTGTGAAGAAGAAGGATGGGTCTATGAGGATGTGCGTGGACTTCCGGCAGTTGAATAAAGCGACGGTGAAGAACAAGTATCCTTTGCCGAGGATTGATGACTTGTTCGATCAGTTGTAGGGATCGGTCGTTTACTCGAAGATTGATTTGCGCTCTGGTTACCACCAGTTGCGGATTAGAGACGCTGACGTGGCGAAGACAGCTTTCCGGACTAGATATGGGCATTATGATTTTCTAGTCATGCCGTTTGGATTGACGAATGCCCCCGCTATGTTCATGGATTTGATGAATCGCGTCTTCAGTGAGTATATCGATCGGTTCGTAATCGTCTTCATAGATGACATCCTGGTGTACTCGAGGAGGTTGAGGGAGCATAAGGAGCATCTGAGACTGGTGTTGCAATGATTGAGAGACTCGCATCTTTATGCCAAGTTCAGCAAGTGTGAATTTTGGCTTGATCGGATTATCTTTTTGGGTCATGTGATTTCAGAACAAGGGATTTCGGTAGATCCGAGTAAGTTCGAAGCAGTTCTTAACTGGGAGAGACCTAGAAATGTTTCTGAGATCCGTAGTTTCTTAGGATTGGCTCGCTATTACAGGCATTTTATCGAGAAGTTTTCTTCGATAACCAGGCCTCTGACTCAGTTGACTTAGAAGGATTAGAGATTTGTGTGGACTGATGAGTGCGGGAACAGTTTTCAGACGTTGAAGGAGAAGTTGACTACTGCTCTTGTGTTGGCTTTACCGTCTGGATCTGGAGGTTTCGTGGTGTGCTCCGATGCTTCTCTGAATGGTTTAGGATGTGTTCTGATGCAAAACGGGTACGTGATTGCCTATGCATCTCGACGGTTGACGCCTCACGAGACGAGGTACCCTGTGCATGATTTGGAGTTGGCTGCGATAGTGTTTGCCTTGAAGGTTTGGCGACATTATCTGTATGGTGAAGAATTTGTGGTGTACACCGACCACAAGAGCCTGAAATATATCTTCACGCAGTCCGATTTGAATATGAGGCAATGGCGATGGATGGAATTGCTCAAAGACTTTAACTGTGAGATTCAGTATCAGCCTGGGCGGATGAACTCAGTTGTCGATGCATTGAGTAGGAAGACCCAGCCTGCGATGCTTTCGTCTATGAGTGTCTCGAAATTCTATGAGCAATTGAGTACTTTCGGTTGGAGATTTCAGTCGAGTGATCAGTACTTCATGGTTTCTACTATTTAGGTTGAGCCGTAGATTTTGCATGACATCAGGGAAGCGCAGAGGACTGATCCCTATATCCATGAATTGAGGATTAAGGCCCAGAATGTTCAGTCTGATGATTTCTCTGTTTCTTCGGATGGATGTCTGAGATTTTGAGGGAGATTAGTGGTTCCGAACCTGATTGACTTGAAGGAGGCCATCATGAATGAAGCGCATTGTAGCTGGTACAGTGTGCATCCGGGTGAAAGGAAAATGTATCATGCCTTGAAGTCTCACTATTGGTGGGCAGGTATGAAGAGCGACATATTCGGCTTTTGTCGCGAGATGTCTGAATTGCTAGCAGGTCAAGGCTGAGAGGATGAGACCTGGTGGATTGCTGCAGATTTAGAGGTGCCCCAATGGAATTGGGAGCACATCGCCATGGATTTTGTGACTCATCTACCTCGATCGAGCAGGGGATGCGATTCTATTTGGGTTGTGATCAATAGACTTTCGAAGTCAGCCCATTTCATTCCCTATGATGTGAGGTGTTCTATGAAGAAAATGGCGAAATTGTACATCGACCATGTGTTAGCATGGATTTCCTTTTTCACATTGTCCGATAGAGATCCGAGGTTCACTTCTCGATTTTGGAAGAGTTTGCAAGCAGCTATGGGTTCGAGATTGGCTATGAGCACGGCCTATCACCCACAAACAGACGGACAGTCTGAGCGGACTATCCAGACTTTAGAGGATATGCTGCACGCAATTGTAATGGATTTCAGCGGTGGCTGGCAGGATTCGCTATCTTTGGTTGAGTTTTCATATAACAACAGCTACCAGGTGAGTATCGGAATGACTCCGTTTGAGGCGTTGTATGGTAGAAAGTGCAGATCCCCGATTTGTTGGGAAGAATTTGGAGAGAGACAGCTTTCTACACCGGAGTTTTTGCAGTACATGAAGGATCAGATTGATTTGATTCGGAGTAGAATGAAAGCTGCTCAAGACCGTTTCTCTAGCTATGCTAACAGAAGACGTCTACCGTTAGATTCTGAGGTTGGAGATCGTGTGTTTCTCAAGATTTCTCCTTTCAAGAGCGTGATGCGATTCCGATTTAAAGGAAAATTGGCTCCCCGATTCATTGGTCCCTTTGAGATTGTTGAGCGGATTGGACAGTTGGCTTATAGATTGAGGTTGCTCGAGGAGTTAGCAGCGATGCATGATGTCTTTCATGTGTCTATGTTGAGAAAATATGAGCCAGATCCGTCCCATGTTTTGATAACCGACGAAGTTGAGCTGGATTCTGCCTTGAGCTATGTTGAATATCCAGTGCAGATTCTGGATAGGAAGGAGAAGCAGCTGAGGAACAAAGTGATTCCGTTGGTGATGGTCCAATGGAGCAAGCATGGCCGAGAAGAAGCAACCTGGGAAGTTGAGGAAAAGATGAGACGGGACTGTCCTCATCTGTTTGAGCACTGATCGTGCAGATTTTTCCAGGTAAATTTCTGGTTTTTGCTTCGAATTTGAGTAGTGTTTGTGCTATTTTACATGTTTGATTGTTTCTGCCCTTGTTTGTCTTTGATTTCAAGGACTAAATCTCTTAAGGTGGGGAGAATTTGAGGAATCAGATTTCAAGAATCGTGATTAATCGGATTTTGGGATTAGATTAATCGCGAGAATTAAGATTTTCGGATTTTAGACTTTCGATTTTTGGTGAAATCTGATTTGAGAAAATTCAGATCTCTAGTTGGAGTTGTCCAGATTTTAGTTCGGGTGAAATCTGGTTGAGGATTGAGATCGAATTTGTTAGATTTTGATAGAATCTGGTTCCCTGATTGTTAGCGTGTTTTGCCGCGAGAAGTAGGTAAAACGCTGCGTTTTGGTGAGATCTGATTAGTTGAGAGTGCAGCATTTTCTTTTTGCATTTTCAGATGTCAACGATTGGTCAACGGAACTGTAGCGAGTGATCGCTGGATTGAGAGATCTGGTTTCGTTGTATTGAACGCAGGTGATTGTTCGCGTGTAGAAATCTGGTAGAGATAGTGTGTGACGTAAGCAGATTTCATGTGTTGGTCAACATGTGAGAGATGACATCTGGTGTTGAGTTTTCGAACTTTGTGGTTTGAAGTGAGATCTGTTTCGCTGTGCGACTTCGTTTGGATTAGTGGCTACGCCGTCGTTTTAGCATTTTGCGTTGCTAAGGCGCAGAGATCTGTTTTAGTGGTAGCGCTGAGATCTATTTTGAGCTAAGCGACGTCGTTCCCTTTAGTTGCTGCATCGTCGTTTTGGAATCCTCAGCATTTAGCGTGTTTTGCATTGCGCGAGCAAGGGATCTGGTTTGTATTACCGTTGGAGAGACCAGATGTCACCGGAAGCTGCTGCGTCTTCGTACCGTGTAGTCCGTTGGTTCTCCTGCTAGCGTGAGCTTTTGGGTGAGCATTCCTCGTTGTTTTGAGCCTTACTCTTGTAGTTATTACCTACGTAGATGTGTAGAGCTTGAGTTCAGTTCTGGCCGTAGGTGTTTAAGGGTTGATGTTTAGATTTGAGCTAAGATATTAGCTACCTTGCACAGATTTCAGTTCCTTGAAGCTTCTGCCGTGAATTTCGAACCAGGAGAAAGCTGGTTGCGTTAGCCGTGAGTTCTGCCATGCCCTATATTGAATCCGTGAGGTACGAATTGAGCAGCTCTTAGTGGCTTGAAGCGTGAACATGACTGTATTTCCCTGCTATGAAATCTGTTGGCCTGTTGCTGGGATTGCTACGTGAAACAATGTGTGGAATTGATTGATTTACATGCTGTTTTATGGTATTGGTTGTATGCATTGTGCATTTGATATTGATTGGCATACATACATACATCTTGAGCCTGATTGACAGATTGATTGACGACCTGATTGAGAGCCACATTGTGACTGGCCGACTGAGTTGTCGTGCCTGCAAAGTCCAACGCTATCATCGGAGTGGTGACGACCGGATTCGAGTGTCTACCACCGAGCTGTGATGGGTTGACGGACCCTGAAGATCACGGACCGATGATTTCCACCGGCTGACTTGTTGTGCGTGGTATAGAGGCTCGACAGATGTTATTGCCAGTTGACTTACTGGTCTCGCTATCCGATTCCTTGATAGCCCTCTTGCATTCATAGCATTGATTTATAGCATGTTGCAGTTTTAGCCATTTTGATTAGCTCTTCGTACTGAGGCTTGACCTTGTATTTTGTTTTCCTGGTTTTGTGTCTTGGGTCTGTTTTTCCCATTTGCAGGATCATCAGGTAACCAAGCTGGACAGAGTGGAAGTTCAGCTGGTCGATCCCCGTTTCCTTGAGTCCCAGTCTATTTTATTATGTATTGAACCGGGGGATGCCCCTTGTTTTTATGTATTGGGGATCTGTATTTGATTTGATATGTTGTTGTTACCTGGTTGTATAAGTTTGAGTTAACTTATATTTTGTTTATCGACATTTTGAATGTATGTGTTTGAGTTCAGGCCCAAACTATTTAAAAAAAAATTTTAAGCCCTGATTTTATGCTTCCGTGTTTATGCATTTATTATGTGTTAATTGTGAGTAATTAGCACTGGGCCTGACACACATTTTGACCGGCCGACAGATGTGTCGCGCCTGAAAGGAAAAATTCTATCATCGGAGTGGTGACCGACTGAGTCTTTGTGTCTGAATACCACCGAGCTATGATGGTTAATTGAGTGGCCAGCCCTGAATATCACGGACCAATAATTTACATCTGCTGATTGGCTGTGCGTGGTATAGAGGCTCACCTGATTTGCCAGCTGACTTGTTGGCCTAGATGACCGATTGCTTGACAGCCCTCACGCATTTCATGTTTTGAGATACTGCATGTTTATGATCTGCTGTTTACTTAGTGCTCTTCGTACTGAGGTTTGACCTCGTATTTCTTTTCCTACGTTTGTGTCCTTGGGTCTGTGTTGCCCATTGCAGGTTCATCAGGTAACCAGGCTGGACAGAGTGGCGTGACAGCTGGTCGATCCTATTTTGATAGAGTCCCAGTGTATTTATTTATGTATTGAACCAGGGGATGCCCTGTGATTTTATGTATGTTTGGGGATCGGTATTTGAGTTGTATGGTTGTTGGATTTTGATTTGAATCCTATTTTGAGTATGAATATTTTTAATGATGATTTTATTGTTCAGGCCCGATCATTTGAAAATTTTTAAGCCCTATTCTTATGCCTCCGCGATTATGTGCTTAATTGCGCTGTTAATCTTTGTTGATTAGCATGGGGCCTGACATTTTTGGTATCAGAGATTAAACTGGATAAGCTCATTTGTTTTCTATCACACTCGAGTCTAGGCACAGATTTTAGATTTGATTTTGATTGACTCTGTGTCTTATGTGATTATTTTACATGCCTTTGTGATTTATCTGCTGTTAATACTTACCTGAGTGTCTTTTAGAGATGCCGCCGAGGAGAGGTAGAGGTAGGACTGCTAGACGTACCGCTGAGGATTCTAGGGCCTCGGAGAGTGACGAGGATGTTCAGCAGAGTATACCTTTGCACCGTAGAGAGATACAGGCAGAGCTGGAGGATGTAAGAGACTGATAGGTGAGATGGAGCTAGTGTTGGCTAGGTTTCAGAGAATGAATCACCCTACGTTCACTGGCGCCGAGGGTGGTCTATCGACTGAAGGCTGGTTGGAGCATATGGAGGACTTGTTCGATACTTTGGAGTACACTGTAGAGCGGAGATTGAAGTTGGCCGTTTTGCAATTGAGGGAGCATGCTCAACGTTGGTGGAAGGGTGCTTCCAGAGTGATGAGAGAGACCAGAATCTTGGTTTCTTGGTAGAGCTTCTGTGCCGCGTTTCGACAGGAGTATACCCCAGAGTCGTACTTCAATAACCGAGAGAGGGAGTTCGACAACTTGAAGCAAGGGAATTTGAAGGTTGTTGAGTATGCCAGACAGTTTTCCTCACTTCTGGCGTATGTCCCTCACGTTTCCAGCCAGGAGTGAACGAATAGGAAAAAGTTTATTAAGGGATTGAAGCCAGAGTTGTTTCAGTTGGTGTTGGCTGGAGCCCCATCGATGTATGCTGAGGCTGTGAATCGAGCAGTTGATATTGAGGAGAGTTTGTTGGATGCACCGACGCAGGTTCCGATGAAAATTGGACGAGGTTACTATCCTGTTCTAGAAGGGACGCATACTTCTCAATCTCTTCAGATGTATGCTGAGGCTGTGAATCGAGCAGTTGATATTGAGGAGAGTTTGTTGGATGCACCGACGCAGGTTCCGATGAAAATTGGACGAGGTTACTATCCTGTTCTAGAAGGGACGCATACTTCTCAATCTCTTCAGACTTCACAGCAATCGAACCGTCAGAGGTTCAGGCCTCGTGGAAAACAGTTTAAGAGAAAATCGAATTCTAGTTCCTCTGGGTCTGTGAGCTCTGGTGCCAATGGATCGGGAGGAGTGTCTTGTGGACTGTGCGATGGTAAGCACCTGACTTCCCAGTGTCGTGTAGTTCAGGGGACTTGCCACAACTGTGGGCAGACTGGACACTTTCTGAGAGTGTGTCCTTTGTTGAGGGGACAGTCTTTGGTTCCTTCGCAGCAAGGTTCGGCTGGTGGTTCTTCGCAGAGGCCACAACCTCATGCCCCGACCCAACGATCTGGATTCCAACCTCGTGAACCGTCTAGATTTGGAGGACATTCGAGATATCAGTTTCCGGGACTGCAGCAGGTCAAGGTGAATGCTTTGTCGAGGTAACAGGCTGATGAGATACCTAGTGGAGTTATCGCATGTACATGCTCTATCTTTGATTTTCCTGCGAGAGTTTTATTTGATACAGGAGCATCACACTCCTTTGTTTCTGCATGGTTTGTGCATGAGTATGGGTTGAGAGTTACCCCACTGTGTGATGTTGTATCCATGTCTACTCCTGCTGGTGTATGGTTGATGTCTCGTGAGATTGTGGTGGATTGTGTGATTCTGTTTGATCCAAATGTAGTAATGGCGAATTTGATCTCTTTGGAGATGAGGGATTTTGACTGCATCTTGGGGATGGATGTGCTGTCTGAGAATATAGCGTCTGTGGACTGTTTCCATGGTGTGGTGAGATTTCGTCCCGAGTCATGAGAGAAGTGGGATTTCTACGGTGCTGATTCGCGCTTGAAGATTACACTGGTGTCCGCCATGGAGATGTTTAGCCTGTTGTCGCTAGGTAACGCTGGATTTATGATCTATGCGCTTGATGTTTCCCAAGAGTTGTGATTGGAGTTGAGCGATATCCCGATTGTTCGAGAGTTTCCAGATGTTTTTCTAAACGATATTCCTGGATTCCCTCCAAGACGAGAGATCGATTTCAGTATAGAGTTGGTGCCAGGGACAGCCCCGATTTCTAGAGCTCAGTATCGATCGGCGCCAGCTGAGTTGAAAGAACTCAAGGATCAATTGAGAGATCTTCTGGAGAAAGGCTTCATCAGACCGAGTATGTTGCCTTGGGGAGCCCCGATTCTGTTTGTGAAGAAGAAAGATGGATCTATGAGGATGTGTGTAGATTTTTGACAGTTGAACAAAGCGATGAGTATTGATGACTGTTTGATCAGTTGCAAGGATCGGCCGTATACTCAAAGATTGATTTGCGCTCTGGCTATCACCAATTGCGAATTAAAGACGCTGATGTAGCGAAGACAGCTTTCCGGATGAGGTACGGGCATTATGAGTTTCTTGTGATGCCATTTGGGTTGACGAACACCCCTGCTATTTTCATGGATTTGATGAATCACGTCTTTAGCGAGTATATCGATCGATTCGTGATTGTCTTCATAGATGACATCTTAGTGTATTTGAGGAGTTTCAGAGAGCATAAGGAGCACCTGAGATTTGTATGGAAACAGTTGAGAGACTCGCAGTTATATGCCAAGTTCAGCAAGTGTGAATTCTGGCTGGATAAAGTGATATTTTTGGGTCATGTCATCTCTGCACAAGGAATTTCTGTGGGTACTAGTAAGGTCGAAGCAGTTCTTAACTGGGAGTGACCTAGGAACGTTTCTGAGATCCGTAGTGTCTTGGGTTTGGCCGGCTATTATAGGCATTTCATTGAGAAGTTTTCTTCGATAGCAAGGCCGATGACGCAGCTGACCCAGAAGGATAAGAAGTTTGTTTGGACAGATGAATGCGAGTCGAGTTTCCAGACACTTAAGGATAAGTTTACTACTACTCCTGTGTTGGCTTTACCCTCTAGATATGGAGGCTTTGTTGTTTGCTCCGATGCTTCTCTGAGTGGGTTAGGTTGTGTTCTGATGCAGAACGGGTATGTGATTGCGTACGCGTCTCGACAGTTGAAGACCCACGGGACGAGGTACCCCGCCGCTCATGATTTGGAATTGGCAGCGATTGTTTTTGCCTTGAAGATCTGGCGTCAATAGTTGTATGGTGAGGAGTTTGTGGTGTACACCGACCACAAGAGTTTAAAGTATATCTTCATTCAGTCAGATCTGAATATGAGACAGCGTCGTTGGATGGAGTTACTCAATGATTTTGATTGCGAGATACAGTATTAGACTTGGCGGATGAACTTATTAGCCGATGCTTTGAGTAGGAAAGTCCAACTTGTGATGCTAACATCTTTGAGTATCTCGAGAATCCACGAGCAATTGGGTACTTCTGGTTGGCGATTCCTGCCGAGTGATCAGTATTTCCTAATTTCTTCTATTCGGGTTAAACCACAGATCGTGATTGACATCAGAGAGGCACATATGACTGATCCTTACATCCATGAATTGAAGATTAAGGGTCAGAATAGTCAGTCTGATGATTTTACTGTTTCTTCGGATGGGTGTTTGAAATTTCGAGGAAGATTGGTGGTTCCTAACTTGATTGATTTGAAGGAGAATATTATGAATGAAGCACATTGTAGTCGATATAGTGTGCATTCGGGTGAGAGAAAGATGTATGATGCTTTGAAGTCTCACTACTGGTGGGAAGGCATGAAGAGAGACATTTCTGGATTTGTTGCTAGATGTTTGAACTGTCATGTAATGCCCCAAAATCCATAGAACCATATATATGAATCTTATTTATTTCAAGGGTCAAAATGCCAATTTAAATGTTAGCATAAGCTATTTTATGAAAGCTGATTTTACTGATTTCAGAAAGAGGTACGACGCGGCAAGTTCCCGAAGAGGTCACTCCAAGCGCAATACACGAGTAGATTTTAGAAATCTGTTGAAAATAATTTGAAGGAGAACCAAATGGTTTCTTTTAAAAAGTATTTGGAAGATTTGCAAACTGTGAGACCTGAATTTGATAAGAGATTAATTGTTGAATTTATTTGGTGTTGGTTGTATTTTCGGGATAGATTTCACATTTTGAACAATTCTGGAGTTTTTGTAATTTTTGTTTTTGAGGTTAAAGCTGGTCGGTGGTGAAAACCAATCGCAACGTTTATGTGGTATCGTGAGATTTCGATACGCGTCGTTTAAGCCGAAGTCTGGTACCAGCTGCGAGGAGTTCGTTGTGTCTGGTTGAGCAGCCGAGAGCAAATGTCAACGCGGGTCAGCGCTCCTGTAGCTTGCGTCTGCTAGTGCGCGAGAGTTAGCATCTGGATGACGTAGGATGTGCGACGTCGTTTTGGTTAGCGCTAACGAATCCAGTCGTTGGGTTAGCGACCAGTTGCTGGGTCTGTGCGACGTATTTTATATAAGATGGAACGCAGCTTTTTGATGCAACGTCTGGTACCAGTTTTTGGTTTGTGAAGCATCCAGTAGTTGGGTTGTCTAGCTTTTGGGTTTGAGGACCAGTCGCAAGTATCAAGTGACGTGTCACCTTGCGACATCGTTTTGAGTTGTTGGGATTTGTTAGTTATGGGATTCACCAGCTGTTGGTTGTTGTTGCAACTGCTGGTTTTGTCGATGGACGTTTTAATTAGATTCCAGCGTTGAGAGATATAAATATATATATGAAGACTTGGTTTTCGATTTGAGATACCAGTTCCGATACTTAGCGAAATATTCTCTCGATTGTCGACCTCTGAATCTCAAACCCTAGTACTGTTCAATGTGAGTTTCTCCGACGAATTCCCATCGTTTCCGATCATCGTGGTTGACAGGTTGCAATCCAGTTTTTCTCGGGACCTTTGCTTGAGTAATTGTTGCACAGATAGTATAAGGTACGGATCTTGAGCTTGTGATAGCTGGGAAGTTGCGTGAGATATTATGTGAGGCAGCTGGGATGTTTCGGTGAACATGGCTGTGTATTGCTTGCTGAGCATTTGTGTTTATACTAGCTGTTTTATTGATGTGCATACACGCATTGTTCACGCATTGTTTCAGATCCCTCGTGTATTGCATCTAGCAGCTTTGTATCTTGTATATTGCTGTTGTTTCTTACCAGGATGTGAGGGCGAGCGGCAATACCGCACTCTCATCTCCCTGCCGGGATCTGTTAGCCACCATACGCCGAGTGGTTAACTACCATAGTTCATGGGCGAGACAACGACAGGTTGAGTTGTTTGATGCATCTGGTATTCGGGTGTAGTGTCAAGGCGAGTTGTTTATTACCACACTTTGAACACACCCCGTGGCCACTGATTCGTTGCAGATCTTATGGAGCTATGTTTTGAGTTCCTTGGCTCCCTTTTCGGTTGAAACCTTCAGCTGTTATCGGGTGTCCCATGCATAGCATCTGCATTTTATCTTATGCTTTTCTTTAGCTATTTCAGTTGCTCTCCGTACTGGGGTTTGACCCCATGTCCCTCTGGGGCTTGGTTGTTTTCCTTGCTTGTGTTGTTTTCAGGGAATCCAGGTTTTACAGCTGGTCATGGTTTTAACCCAGCTGGTGGTGCTCCAGGAGGTAGTTAGAGTATCCCAGTTGCGTATAACATATTTATATGTATCAGTACAGTTAGCCAGGGGGATGCCC
>KV000466.1:63047-86266 GCA_001598015.1 Dorcoceras hygrometricum | reverse complement strand
CCGTTGCACGCCGCCGCCGCCGCCGCTGCTTCGCCGGAATTTGTTCCGGCCAACTTGACGAGGAGAATCCGTCCGTGCCGATCTCGTCAGGCCTTCTAGTGCAGGCTGACGAAGGAGTCTCGTATCCGGTCATGGACCTGATTGACGTTATCTGCCGCCACCTACCGTGAAGTGCCGGTTTCCTTGCGACCGTTGCACGCCGCCGCCGCCGCCGCTGCTTCGCCGGAATTTGTTCCGGCCAACTTGACGAGGAGAATCCGTCCGTGCCGATCTCGTCAGGCCTTCTAGTGCAGGCTGACGAAGGAGTCTCGTATCCGGTCATGGACCTGATTGACGTTATCTGCCGCCACCTACCGTGAAGTGCCGGTTTCCTTGCGAAACTGGTCGGAGCCAGGCACGAGTTGCCAGCAAGGTAATCAACGATAAACACCCTATGAATGTCATAGCTTGCATGTTTGTATTGAATTGTATTGATCGTCTCCCGGCAAATTTTTGTTCTTTCGCTGTCTCACCGGGAGGCGTGATCCCGCCGTGGTTCCCCAAAAGTTAACCACTCGGCGTAGGTTTGCTAACAAATCCCAGCAGGGAGATGAGAGTGCGGTATTACCGCTCGCCCTCGCATCCTGGTAATAGCAGATACAACGCAACAAGGCACGGCTACAACAGCTGAAAGGAAAAGACAATGCATATGCAATGAAACAGCTGAACCAGCACATAAAAAACAATGCAATGCGTACACAGCAAACACTTAATATCCATGCCAATTCCAAGCTGTAATACAAGCTCAACATCCGTACCTCTACTACTGAGCTACAGTTACCACACGCAGATGCCACAACGAAGTCCGAGAAACACAGATTTGTCTCCTGCTAAGTCAATAAAAGCTACTGCTCAAAGATCGAAACATAAAACAAAAACAGTTGGGAGCTACAACTCCACCAGCGCTTATCTACCTTCCTAAATACAACGGAAAGCTCTAACAAAGATTAAGGGTAGAATTCTCACTTACCCCAACGAACTACCCGCACGGTAGGGACGCTTTTGCTAACAAACTACACAAGGGAGATGTCTTAGCGATCCTGCGATCCTTTTCCAGCTCCTCCAAAGCCTTATAAAGAGGTATAGAACAACGCGCCTTAGCAAGAGGAGTCCAACGCTACCACTCTCACTCTCGTCGGAGCTGTCTACCACCGGCAATTAGGACGAATAAGGTTACTGTGAATAGTAACTAGGGTATTGCGACAAGATTTGCTATCGGGAAATATTTCTAAGTGTCGGGGAACAATAATAGAGAACAACAGCTAAGTCCCCTATTAAAAAGTCACAACTGACTACTGGAAACATGTCCACCGACAAACTCAGTTGTCACAACTAATATTCCCAACCAACAGCTGAAATCTCGCATCAGCTATATCCTATCGCTAAACAGCGAATAACTAAACAAAACGACGTCACACAGAGAGAGGGACACGTCACCACAGAACACATCACTCGCTAGCCACTGCTGATCGCTAACCAACAGCTGATTACTACGCAACAACTGATCTCTCGCAACAGCTGTATACACGATAACACACCAATAGCTGAATCTCCTAGCGCTTAACCAAAACGCTATCGTCTCAACTAATCCAAACGACGACGTAGAACAACTCACTGCTGAAACACGCTAGCGCACTCTCTACTGCTCAGTGACTGCTGATCTCGCAACAACTGCTGAAACCAAATGTCACCAACGACTGATTCAACATCTGATACCTCAAACAAACGTCTCCCACGCAACACCTGATATCTTTCCAACCGATGATTCTAAACTAAACAACATCCGATGGCTAAACCAAGCACATCGACCAACAGATGGTCCAAACCCGACCAACATATGAATGGCAAAATGTTCGGGTCTCACACGGGGAACACCACATTCTAGTTCAGCCTGTTTGACAACGTAGAAATCGGAAAAACTCCACGGGATTTGGAAGGTCTGATGAGTTTTTTGGATAAATGATCTTTGATCTCATTTTGATAGTGTTGTAAGAATTCCTGATTCATTTGAATAGGTCTTGATTTTGTAGGAATATTTTTCTCCGAAAAATCTTTTTCATAGGGAAGGAAAACAATATGTCGTTTCCTGTCCCAGAAAGCATGAGGTAACTCATGACAAATTTCATTGGTAATTTGTTGTTCTAGGTTTTTAAAATTCTGTTTTATTTGAGGTAATAACAATTGTTCATCTATTTTGAGGTAAGAGATTATAGAATTAATATGCTGTTTTTTTATTATGAATAATATTAATTTGTTTGAAAATAGAGGAGTTTTGTAACAAAAAGATTTCTTTTTGTTTGACGGGTGTGATGAAAGGGAAGAGAATGTTTTGACTATGAATCCTGGTAGATACACCTTTATCATTGACTTGGAATGGGTATATTTGAGTAAGAAAGGGAGTTCCGAGAATCATATCTAAAGATATGTCACGGACTAATGTGAATACATTTTTGAAACAGTAATTATTGTTACAGATATGGGCGTTTGATAGCTTATATCTTACATCTAAAGGTTTTGAGTTAGCTGTATATAGTTGTTGTGTTGTCTTTTCATAATATTTTTAGGGCATTATTCCTTCTCTTAGAACATTATTATCTGCTCCAAACTCTAGTAAGGCAATTAGTGTGATTTTGAAATCTTCAATTACTAAATTAATATTAACATACCATTTTTGAAAATCAATCTTTTGGATTGAATTAATGAAATTACTTGTTGAGGCTTGATCTAAACTGTTAACATTGATTTCGTCAACAGGTATGGGTGTTTGAGAAGTAAGTAGAAATAGTTTGGTTTCTAATTCTACATCCTTTTCTTTAAGAGAAAATAATTCTTTTTTAAGTTGGTTAACCTGTTTTTTGAGTAACTAACCTCTGTTTGAAGATCTTTTGTAGTAACTTGTTTGAGAATACTTTGTTTGAGAAGACTTTGTTGAGAGTGGGAGGGTACGGCTCTAAGGATTAGTGGAGGCTAGGTTTTTGCAAAGTTTGTGATTTGAAATAATGAGGGTGACAAAATGACCCCTCATGTTTAATTAAGGAAATAAAAGGGATTTTTACTATTCTATCCCTCCACTAAGTTATCATGTTAATCAAAACTCTACTCCATGGTTTAAAACCTCTAATTTTCGAAATAAAGGCCTACCCAAATTTTAAAATACAATAAAGTCCAATAAAACAACCTGTAGACGTAAAAACGAGTTACCCATAAAAAATAATCATGAAAACCCCACTTTTTGGAAATTTGTTAGCTTAAAAATAATAAACTTATTCTTAAAAATCTAAGGACTTAAAAATCTCAAATAATTTTAATCTTGGTCGTCCCTAGTCTCGTCCACGCGGCCGTAACTAAAACAGACTGAAAACATGACATGCATACCATGCACCATAAAAATCATAAATAACACATAAAATGGCATGTTAGTTTTCTAAAATTATTTTCCCCTTATTCATGCACTCGTTTCTACGTATTTAGGAATTCTAGGCGTTATAACTCTCCCCCCTTAAAGGAATTTCGTCCCTGAAATCAAGTACGTATCGACAATCTCTGGGTAGCACGTCCGCATATCGGCCTCAGTCTCCTTGGTAGCCTCATCCTCTGAGTGATTCTGTCACCGGACTTTGACCATCAGAATACTCCACGCTCTCAGCCTGCGCTCCTCTCGAGCCAAAATCTGTACTGGACACTCCTCAAAAGATAAATCCGGCGCCAACTAGAGCGGCTCAAAATCCAACACATGTGACGGATTCGGAACATACTTCCGCAGCATCGAGATGTGGAAGACATATGGACCACTGACAAACTGGGCGGTAACGTACTCGATACGCTAGAGTACCAACCCTCTCCAAAATCTCGAATGACCCAATAAACCTCGGGTTGAGCTTGCCCCTCCGGCCAAAGCGCATCATGTCCTTCATGGGCGATATCTTCACAAATACGTGATCCCCAACAGCTAACTCCAGATCTCGTCGTCTCTGATCGGCATAACTCTTCTGACGACTTTGTGCTGTCCTCATCCGATCCCAAATCCTCGTCACAATATCCGTTGTCTGCTGTACTAACTCCAGTCCAGTCAACACTCTCTCTCCAACCTTGTCCCAGTGCACGGGAGATTGACATCTCCTCCCGTACAGAGCCTCATACGGATCCATCCCAATCGATGCCTGAAAATGTTGTTGTACGTGAACTCTACCAGAGGTAATCTCGAGTCCCATGTACCCTGGAAGTCTATCACACAAGCTCTCAGCAAATCCTCCAGAATCTGGATGAATCTCTCCGACTGTCCATCCGCCTATGGGTGAAACTCCGTGCTGAAAGCCAACCTAGTCCCCAAGGCGGCGTGTGAGCTCCTCCGAAACGTAGATGTAAACCTAGTGTCCCTATCTGACACTATAGATACTGGTATGCCATGCAGCCTGACAATCTCTCTGATATAAAGCTCTACGTACTGCGTCATGGTGAAAGTAGTCTTCATCGATAAGAAATGCGCTGACTTGGTGAGTCTGTCCACAATCACCCATATCACCGTGTAAGTACTCCCTGGGTGGATGGAGTACGTCGATGCATGCGCCTCTGCTAAGATCTCAACTCTCAGCTGCCCAGTACTCGGCACCCACATGCGACCTCTGAATCGTACGATCACATCCTCAACTATGTACAGACCTTGGCCTCTGGCCTCATCTCGCTTTCTCCACTGCTGCAACTACTCATCAGAGGTCTGCCCATCTCTAATCCGCTCTCAAAGAGTCGGCTGAACTGTGAGCGCTGCCAAACTCGGTGCACAACCTCCTGAATAAAACTCCAGTCCAAACCTCTGTATCTCAGCCTGTAGTGGCCTCTAAACTGACAAACATGCCACTACTGTAGTCTTTTGGCTCAAAGCGCCTGCCACCACATTATCTTTACCAGGATGGTAGCTAATGTCACAGTCATAGTCCTTCACCAAATCTAGCCATCTGCGCTACCTCATGTTCAGCTCCTTCTGGGTGAAGAAGTACTTGAGGATCTTGTGGTCGGTGAAAATCTGACACTTATCACCGTACAAGTAGTGTCTCCAAATCTTCAATGCGAACACTACTGTTGCAAGCTCCAGATCACGCGTCGGATAGTTCTACTCATAACTCTTCAACTGCCTCGATGCATATGCTATAACCTTGTCTCCCTGCATCAGAACTGCACCTAACCCTCTCAGGGAAGCATCCGTATAAACTACAAACTGCTAATGATCCACCGGCATAGCTAACACTGGCGCTGAAGTGAGGGCATCCTTCAGCTGATCAAATCTCCTCTGACACTCGGGACTCCACACATACTTCACATTCTTCTTGGTCTGGGCTTTCAATGACACTGAAATCGAAGAGAAGCCCTTGATAACTTGCGGTAGTATCCTGAAAACCCCAAGAAGCTGCGAATCTCTGCTGAGTTCCTCGGAATCCCCCAGTTCTGCATTGCCTCCACCTTTGATGGGTCAACAGAAATCCCATCTCTCGACAAAATATGCCCCAAGAATGCCACCTGCTCCAGCCAAAACTCGCACTTGCTAAACTTGGCATACAATATGTGCTCCCTCAATGTCTGCAAAGCTGTCTGCAAGTGATGCCTATACTCCTCCAAGCTCCTCGAATAGACCAGAATGTCGTCGATGAAAACAATAATGAACTGGTCCAGTACTGTCTGAAGACTCTGTTCATCAAATCCATGAAAATCGATGGGGCATTCGTCAGGCCAAACGGCATCACCAATAAATCATAGTGGTTGTAACGTATCCAAAAAACAGTCTTGGACACGTCCTCCTCTCTAACTCTCAACTGATGGTAGCCAGACCTCAAATCAATCTTCGAGAACATCGAAGCTCCCTGCAACTGATCAAATAAATCCTCTATCCTCGGGAGTGGGTACTTATTCTTCACTATAACTCTGTTCAGCTCCTGGTAGTCAATACACAATTCATGTTGCCATCCTTCTTCTTCACAAATAAAACTGGCGCGCCCCATGGAGAAAGCTAGGGCGAATGAACCCCTTGTCGAGCAACTCCTGAATATGCTCCTTCAGTTCCTTCATCTCGGTAGAAGCCAAACGATACGGTGCCTTAGAGATAGGCACTGTACCTGGCATCAACTCGATAGAAAACTCAACCTCTCACTCCAATGGAACTCCCACTACATCATCAGGTAAGACATCTTCCAAATCCCTGACTACCTCCTCGATAGAAAACTCAACCTCTCACTCCAATGGAACTCCCACTACATCATCAGGTAAGACATCTTCCAAATCCCTGACTACCTCCACATCAGACAGTGAAGAGCCTGCTGAATCTCCTGTAGTGGTAACACTGACCAAGAACGCCTGACATCCGAGCTCAACTAGCTTCCTGTCCCAGGATGAGGTCGAATCCTGACATCGGCAAAATGACCAAATCTGCTCTGACTGCATGATTCCGGAACATCATCACCAATCCTTGAACCACATTGGCCGTCGATGTCTCGTCTCCTGACGAAATCGTCACTGCGAGAGCCACACCCAAGCTCTCCGGAGTAATACCCAACCCTGAAGAACGCACTCGAGATGAACGAATGAGTCTCCCCTGAGTCTAGAAAGGCAAGGGTAGTGACACCTAGAACACGAATCTCGTCTGAAATGGAAGCGTCACAGAGGCACGTGTTTACAATTAATCTAGGTTCCCAAAGCAGTATGGATTACTAAAACATTACTAGGTTCGCTAGTCCTACCCGTCTAAGTTATTGAGGCAAGTCCTAGAAGGTCTAACAGTTCTACTTAGATTCAATCCAGCACCCGGCAAAATCCTTGGGTCCCTGCTTGCGAAACCTCTCAGCCACGTCCTCCTCGTGAGACTTCCGAGAATGCTCCGAGTGTATATCTAGCATCTTGGTGATCCTGGTTAGCATGTCCACGCTAGACCTCTCATAAGGCGTCAACTGCGGAGGAGGATGAGGAGGTGTATCATCATCCTGCTGATCCTTGGCACATCTGGGAGGCATACTGTCACCCAAACAAGCGTCTAACCCAAAACCTCTAAGGTAAACTAACGCTGAAAATGGAACATGCATCATGCGAAAATGAACATGAATCGTAAAACTCTAAAACTAACAGACTGGTAGTGCGACTTCCGAGCTCCACGCAGCAGACTAGTACCCCACCAGAACCACCACTCTGATACCAACTTAAACGAACCGTACTCTAGAAGTTTTTTTTAAAACATGTGAGGAATAAATAAACTAAAAAGTATGGCTCGTTCCCTTATAAATCATTTTCTCGATATAACTTTAAACATAAATAAATGAATAGTTTTAAAACATAAAATCATACATACTATTCAAAAACGAGCTTAAGTAAAAGTAGCGGAAACTAATCATGCTAAGTGAAACTGAAAAGTGTATCATAAAAAAGTTAAAGACATCATAGTGGTCACGGGGTACTGCTGCAAAGGCGCTCAGAGGTCCTCACTGTCAGTCGGGATAAAATCCGCAGGGTCATCACCTGTACCATTTAAACCTAGTGAATCTAAAGGCTCAACATTCTCTATCTTTTAAATAGCAAAGTACTTATAAATAAAGTCACATGCAAGTACATACGTGTAATAAAATAACATTAAATCATGCATGCATGGATGGTGGTAAAACATGTTTCGTAACATAGTCGTAACATTATATAATCACAGCATACATAATAAGGCATGACATAACGTAACACAAAAACATATGAGCCGTATTTGTGAAATTTGAGCAGGCGAATGACTGATCAGTCGAAAGAAACAACGTACGTGACGGTGCGGTTCACCCGACCTTACCTCGGGATCCCAGGCACCTCCTATGCCACTTCACCATATCGTGAGCACATGGATCCATAGGCTCGTAATACATTAAACAGGGAATCCTCGGGCCCGGCAACCCGGCTAGCTCCCATCGTAAACTTGCCACAAGTCACTTCAATTCATCGGGTTTTCTTTTAAAAGAACATGCCTTTATCGTTTCGTAAAATATTCATGATGCGTGTATTTCATAAAATCATGCAATTTAAAAGCTTATCCCATCAATATATATTTAATTCTTTCCTTTAAAAATATTAGCATACTTCATCCATTACTAAAAATCAACTATTTAAAATTTTGACAAAATAAAGACTCATTGACTAATTTTGACTAAATAAAATCTCAATAACCTCAATTTGACATCAAAACTTAAAATAAAGTATTAGGTCCAAATTAAATAAAAGTTTGACTAAAAGCTTTGACTTTAAGAGATTTGACCAAAAACCTTAAAATTTGACCCTATACTTTAAAATTAAAATAACCAGTCCAGAATTAAAATAACTCGGACCAAATTTAAAATATTTTGACTCGACCCTCTACTAACCAACCCGGTCCAGCCATGACAGTTTAAAAATCATGCACGCTAAAAATCATTTTATAGGCATTAATTTGTCATGAAAATTGCCAAATATCTCATAAATCAAATAAATTCTAAAAAGACTGGAAAACATCTTAAAATATGCTTAAAACATCAAATAAATTTAGGACATGACCAACCCAACTCCCGCAAACCTACTGCTCGCGTGCAGTCTGCAACCAGGACACGTGCTAACCATAAAATTCATAACTAATTCGTTCCTAGACCAAATCGCTCCCAGTTTGGACCTACATGACCCTAACTCAATGATCTATCTCCTGCAGGCAACCTTTACCACATATACCACATAGAGTGACATACTCAACTCCAACAAATCTACTGTCACGCACAGGCAACAAGCCAGGACACGTGCTGATCATAAAATTCGTAACTAATTCATTCCTTGACCAAATCGCTTCTTGTTTGGACCTACGTGATACTAACTCGATGGACTAACTACCTGGACCATCCTTGGACCAAACCCTAGCCCCATGAACCGCCCATGACCGAAGCATATCAAGAAACAATCAAACAAGTGTTGAAAAACATGATGCATGCATGGATCTCAAACCTTAAAAATAGATCTAATCAAAACACATACAAATCATGCACATCCTTTTAAAAAAATAGTATACTATGATTTCAATTGTGAGAAAAGAAGAGATATCACATGTCTGGCTTCGAGAAAGGGAAGATCTGCGAGTTACCGACGTAGAGGACGCAAGATCGGGGCAAGACCACCTTTGAGTCACCAAATTTGAAGAATTTTTCGATGGGGCCACTTTGAGAGGGGGAGGGGACGGCTCTAAGGATTAGTGGAGGCTAGGTTTTTTCATAGTTTGTGATTTGAAATAATGAGGGTGACAAAATGAGCCCTCGTGTTTAATTAAGAAAATAAAAGGGATTTTTACTATTCTATCCCTTCACTAAGTTACCATATTAATCAAAACTCTACTCCATGCTTTAAAACATCTAATTTTCGAAATAAAGGCCTCCCCAAATTTTAAAAACAATAAAGTCCAATAATATAACCCATATAGACGAAAAACGGGTTCCCCTAAAAAATAATCATAAAAACCCCACCTTTTGGAAATTTGCTGCTTAAAAATAATAAATTTATTTTTAAAAATCTAAGGACTTAAAAATCTCAAATAATTTTCATCTCGGTCGTCCCTAGTCCACGCATCCGTAACTCAAACAGATTGAAAACATGACATGCAAACCATGCACCAAAAAATTCATAAATAACACATAAAATGGCATGTAATTTTGGTAAAATTAATTTTCCACTAGTCATGCACTCGTTTCTACGTATTCAAGAATTATAGGCGTTACACATCCTCTCCCTCGGCACTAACCAAAGCTCTCGAATCACTCGCTACCTGCCTACTAGCTCTACCTCTTCTCCTCGAAGGCATCTACGAGGTACTCAAAAGTAAGCACACGAGCAAGTAATTCAAGTAATCAAGCACAAAAAATAGAACAGCCACTGTTCCTAGGCTCAAGTGTGATAGAAAAGAATCGAGCTTATCCCAGTTTAAGCTCTGATACCAAAATGTCAGTCCGGTGTTCTAAAACAGAGTTAAGCATGCAATTAATCCCAAAAACATGGAAGCTTAAAAAGTGGATAAAATTGTTCTTTTGGCATGATGGAAAATATAACTTTAGAATAACGCGAATACTCAAAATACCGACTTATAACAAAGTCAAATAATAGCCCAGTACAAAACTCTCAAACAATACATGTATATAATCACAATCACGAAAACATCGAATCTTTAAAAACAACTACTCAGCGCATCCCCTGGTAATTGACTCGATGGACTATATACATAACTGGAACTCAACGGCGCCTTTGGAGATCCACTGGCTGAGGCACCACCAGGTCCAGCTTCAAACATGAAAACAACCAAACAGCCCCAAAAGGAAGGGGTCAAAACACCAATACGAAGAGCAACTTAATACAGCAAACAGATGCATCATGCAATATATCATGTCGTGCAATGCATGAACGGTAAAATGCATGAACGGTACAATGCATCATCGGTATCAATCTGAAGCCAAACGAACGGTAAACAGCAACTTCATCAGATTATCTAGCACTGCTACTTCAGGAGAAACCAGAGTTCTAACAGCTCGCAGATATCCACAACAGATCCTAAAGCACTCAGCAACCTACAATGCCTAATGCGAACAAAATACTAGCTCAAGCTCAACAAAAACCAGCTCGGAGCGGAACCTGGAACAAACCGTGAGCTAAAAAACCCTAGGTTACAACATCCAGCTTGGGTCTACTCTACAACTAACGAAACTAGTCTTCAAGCGAAGCCAAGAACAAGGAACAACACTTACCGTTCACGGTCACCAGCTCGGTGAACAACGCAGCTCGAAAAAGCAGCGATAGCGCACACTCTACCTTTTTGTGTTTCCTCCTCCGACCATCTCTGGCCACAGTACCGGTAGGGAACTAACGGGTTTGGAAAGGGGTTTCCAATGGCACCTCTCTTGACCACAATGAGTCTGCCAAACTCCGACGATCGGAAAAAAAGATGCGAATGAACAGTGCCCACAAGGGTTTCGGGAGAGAGCTTCTCGAACACGCAATACGATAAGATATTTGTGGTCTAGAAATAACTAAGTCATGGGTCAACGGTCCTATATATACTAAAAAATACCCGGTCTGATCTACAGTTACCACAGAACATCCCAGAGCTCCTCTGCTGCTCCAGCTTAGGCTTATACGCACACCAGATCACGCATCTTCTCAGTTAATGCACTCAGATCAGACCGCATAAATAACATCTCGCTCAATACCAACTCAGTACGGAGCTAAATATCAGATCTCGCTTCTAGCACAGGAATAACAGACCACACTAACCATACCACGAACCAACCAGCTTGGGCACAAACACAGGTAAGTTCTTGCGTACACAGACCATAGCAGATTACACTCTCCCAGCAGATCACATCCTCACAGCTAATCGTGCTTTCCCCGCAGCTAAAGCTGACACCATCTTAGACCTCAAAGCTAACACCAGCTTGGACAAATAGCACGGGAAGCTTCTACTAATATCTTACGCACACCAACAGATCATGCACACGACAGCTCACAGCTCGGCTTGTGTACTCATTATGTGACGACCAAGCAGATGGACATCAATGGATTGAAATTAAATGAAATAAAGGAGAAATTTGAAGGGCTGAATGCGATATATTGTAAACTGTATTTCCTTACAAAATCGATATACAGACAATTGGCGCCAAATAGCAAATAGCGAAAGCATATTTGAATAACAGATTTGATACAAGCTGCCAAATGCGATATTACAACTACTGGAGCTCTATATGAATTCACTATTGTTGTAATAGATCTTAATACAGTTTTGACAAAAGATCAACACCAACAATATCAAAACATTGACACGGAAACGTCGGCCTTTGATAAACACAATACCACAGCTGGTTCAGCTCTCGCCTCCTGTCTGACCCATATCTGTCTCACCTGCACCATTAAAGCTAGTGAGCCTAGGGGCTCAACAAGTAAAACTGAGAGTACCAAAATCACTTAGTGCAGGCAGGCGCATACATAGCCTAAAATAACGTGTTTTAAAGGAAGTCAGTTAAACATAAACTTCTTTCGTAAAAAAATCATATTTGGGAAACCACCCAAATCTCATCTATATTTTCTTGTGATTTATGGCTAAGAAGCTCTCCTTAGGTTCGTGGCGCTTGATTAAGCTACATCTGAATTCAGTTACTATATGGCATGATGCCCAATATGAAAGGGCAACTAATTCTTTCGACAGCTGATCACCATTCCAATATGACCGTCTATTATCTATGCCATAAATCCTTTAAAACTGAATATTTCTTCCTTTAAACAAACATTTGATCGAAATTAGATCAGCATTCATCGGGGTTCAGTTATTTTTAAAACTCGTTTCTCTTTAAAATCTCACTGAGCATCAGATTTGGCTACTGGGAACATACTACTGGAGTGAAAACAGATTTGGCTAATCAAAACAGTACTCAGGTACAAAACAGATCTTAGTCATAGAAAACAGGTTTGACTATCAGGATGGTATCGCTAACGTTAAATTTTGAAAATTTGCCAAAAGATTTTAAAAGAACCAAATTGCTCATGCATTAGCATTTTTATTTACAAAATCTGAAATCTTCTCGGGTTTGTGCTTGGGGTGAAATCTGTCTGGAACCTTCTGCTCCATGCCTCAAATATGAAATAAATAAAATCAACTTAAGCTGAAATCTGAATTTTGAAACATCAAAATGACCCCTTAGAAAATAAAATGGTTAAGATTGTGGTCCTATGGATTTTTGGGGCGTTACACATTAACTCTAGTGCACAGCACAACTCTCGTGTACGAAGGTTTAGTCCCAGTAGCTTAAAAGAGCTAGGCCAACTACTACGTGATCTGACTTACAAAACAGCTCACAACAAATACAGCAGCAACGTTCCTAAACTTCCTACTCAGCCCAGAAGGTTGCTTAACTTCCAAAGCTGAACCCAGCTTACGGTTTTCTACTCAATCGCTAACAATTCAAAACTTCTATGCCACCAGCTTGCACCAAGACTGATCAGATCGCACTAGCATCACTGTCTAACATTTCACACAACTCATCTTGTAGGAACTCAGAACAACACGCATCCTACCTAACATCTTATGATGTTCTAAACAGCTTACAACACCCAAAGTTGTTCACTAAGATCTCAAATCAAAATGCATAAAGTTGGAAGATCCTGCGATCCCAGAACAGCTCACGCCTGCTGTTCCCTGCTACACAGTACTCCTAAGCTACTAACAGCTCACAGACTCAGCACAGTCCTTACTTAATAGCTTGCTCCTAATCTGGTGCACAATGAACAACTTACGCTTCCACACGTCGAACCAGCTCTTGTAACACACCAGTTTACCCCTAAGCTGGACCTTTTAAACCAAGCCTCCAAGCTGAACCGTACCAGCTTACCTCAAAGTTGGAACTCTAATATGCTCCAACACCCAAGAGCAGTACTCTAACAGCTCTCGCCATTGTTAACCCAAGCTGAAACTCGAAAAATCTTACACCATCAGCTTAGTGCGAAACGTGATATCTCTGTAAAATGAATAACGTCGGCTGATTAACACTTAATCTAAACCGGGTTAAGATATTGATTACCATGGTTAATCACAGTCTCACATTCTTTCCACCTTAAAATATTTCGTCCTCGAAATCAAACGGTTCTCGCCAAAGCTGCCGACTACGACCAACTCTTGCCAAAGTCGAAACCACATATATATCTCGCCCGGTCTGATAACTACGAAGCGCTCTCCACCTTAGCTGAAGACCACAACACACTGGTCTACACCAAAAGTTTCTACCAGCTTACGCCTAAGCTGGTACCACCAAACGAAGCGGTACAACACTCACGATCTGAATACTAAGCTCAGGATGCCCAGAAATACCCAAACTGAACTTAGCTTACGCTTCAGTTCCTGACAGCTTACTCTACACAGCGCCTCTCAAAGTTGTTCACTCCTAAGTTGATCGCTACTATGTTGTTATGTCCATAACAGCTCACAAACGAAGCAGATCACAACTCAAGCTACCAAAAAGGGATCACCGAAAGCGTACAACAAGGCTACGAATAGAATAGAAACAGAACTCAAACAGGAACGAGACAGAATACAAGAAAGAAATCAGCATCCAACATGGATGAGGGTATTCTCCACTCATCTCAGTTTCCGCTTCTCTAGCATCCTCTTCTCGCCCAATGCCACTCCACTGCACCATAACCCAAAGTATGGTCTTAGTCCTCAATTGTTTCTCCTTTCTGCCCAAAATTCTCACTGGCCCGCTCAACTTCATCAGTCCTCATCGCAATGGAAGGATCTGAATCACGTTTTAATCAGCTTAGACACATGAAACACGCCATGCGTCCACAACAACACAGCCGGCATCCGCAAACTGCATGCCAAAGATCCAATTTGTCCAGATACTATCAACAAACTGATGAATCTAAGAGCTAAATACCCTCAGCCTCAAGCCCAACATAATCTAAGAAGGACAAACTTGAAGGAAGCACACGGTAAAATACCTGAAACTCGAGGAGTCCACACCTTAAAAGCACAACTTGGTCTAGCGATCTCGCTCCTGAAACTCGAGGAGTCCACACCTTAAAAGCACAACTTGGTCTAGCGATCTCGCTCAGCCTTCGTTCTAGATCTAAGCAGATATCCTTGGTCATTCACATACTACACAAAATCTGAAGACCACTGATTTTCCTCAACTTCTTCCAGTTTCTAAGAAAATTTTGCACTTCCCACCATGAAAAACCTCAAAGGATGTCGTACCGAACATCACTTGGTAGCGAAAACAACACGAAAACTCTACCAGAATCTTCATGGTCATGGAAAAAGCGCTGAACTCACAGTCAACCTAGTCCCAAAACAGTCTACAAGCTCTTCCTACCTCGGAATGAAAGCTTAGGGTCTCTGCCAGACACAAAGACATCGAAAAAACATGCAATACCACCATTTGGTCGACATGAAGTTCCATCACATACTTCCTAGAACATGACTTAGCGTGGGAAAATATGGGCTGACGGAGATATCTCTTCAACCATATCTCAACCTGCAACACCATCTCGACTCGAACGGGGAAAAAGGGCAATAAAACCCATAGCAGGGTTCTCCCACTTCCAAAGCAAACACCAGTTCTTATCCTCTCAGCCTCGACCTGTTGATAGTTTGCGCATTAAAACACCATCCTGAAGTTCCCAAATGCTTAAACACTTTCAAGATACTCAACGGTACTAGCACCGCTGGCAGGGCTTCCCAAAAAGGAATACGCATCAAGATTCTCTCGCCCAATCTGGCGCTGAATTCGTGTCCTAAATCCTTAACTCTATCCAAAGGCACTGTCTCACAGACCAGTCGGACTGAGTGAAGACACACTTCAAACTCTTGGGGTTGGTGAAGATTACCATTCTCTCTCCACCTTAAAATCCTGGCAACAAAACTCCAAAGCAGACATGACGGCAGCCAACATCGAGACAAGAACATGATATCTAATCTAGCGAGGTCTCCACTAACATGACGCAAACTATTCCTCGCTCGCTCTGCAACAACAGACAACTCAAACTTCTCAAATAAGGAGATGGAGAAGAAGAAGAAGGTGAGGAGTACGCCACTACAATCCATCGGTCTTGAGGGTACATTCAACCCAGAAGTAGAAGTGATCAATGGAACTTTAGAAACAGCTCAATAGCTGGATGTACGAAACTCACAGAACAACTCAACAACTGGAGATTAAAATAACAGCGACCAACAGTGTTCAAGACAACAACTGTACAGGGATCAACAGAACTCATGGATATGGCTCAACAGCTGGAGACACAAAGAAGACAGCTGAACAACCGGAGATAAAACAATAGAAACACTCAACAACTGGAGATAAAAAGCACTCCGAAACAACTCAACAGATGGAGATCCAAATCTCACAGGCACAACTCAATACCTAGAGGCGCGTGGTTCGCAAAACAACTCCACATCTTGAGGTACAAACAGAAGAAACCAACGAGTTCAAGATATAGCAACTTTGATGGCAGGACGAGGATCTAAGAGGACACCCGTAGTAATAAAGTCTCAGAGGGAAATCGAGGAAGTCTCAACTGCAAACAATTCAGGGAAATTCTCGAACAAAGGGAGGTCACCAACCTCTAACCGTGGCTCGGAAGTCACATCCCAAGCAACCAAATTCCTCACTAGCGTTCGCTCAATAAGCTTACCAACGTGGCTCAGCACTACTCACGGGAAAAAGACAATCAAGTACAAACGGGTGTGATGTTCTCGTGTCAAACAAACGAGTGTGATGTTCTCGTGTCTAACTCTATCCTAAAATTTATTTTGGCCTCTGGCGTCTAACTTTCACTGAGGATTCTCCTAACTAAATCATAGATTTTAAGATTGACCATCTCCTAAGCTAGACTGTCATACTAGTGGCTCCATCAATTAAGCCATGCTTGCTTTAACTCGTTCTTACTATCAATACTTACATCTTCATTCATAGCTTCTCTCTCTCTTCCTATTTATAACATATATGAACTATAGCCCAAATCCACCACAAGACTATCATGAAAGAATACTGTATACTAAAACATGAACATGAACATGAACATGAACATAAAAATCATAGGTTAACTGAAGTAGCTAGTGAAACTGTCTCAGACTGAAATAAATGTTTATCTCAAGGACCATACTTTGATACCAGTTGTAACGACCACGTTTTTCAATAGCAATTATAATAAGTTTGGGTTCAAATTGAATATACTCAAAATTTGTACTTGGTACAAAAACAATTAACCAAATATTTCTGGGCTAAATTGTGAAATTTGATAAACTTTTTAGATCGAGCCATATAAAAGAAACAGACTAGATATCTTATCAAGGCAATATGTACTGCGGAACTTGTGCATATATATATATATATATATTCAAATATACAATTTCACTCAGATTACATTGAATAAGTGAAGAAGTAATCCGAAATGTTCAAAGGTTGTATCTACCCTTCTATACTACCAAAAGACTATAAATTGGAACAGCATGGAAATGAATGTCCACGATAAACACCCCCGATCTGATCCAGATCGCTCTAACCAGCAGCCTATAAATCAATTCACCTGCACTTAGAAAAACTAGTGAGCCTAGATGTCATGCCCGGTGTGAGACCTAAAATTTAATAAGAGATTAATTGTTGGATTAATCGGTTCTTAATGAATTCTGGATGTTCATATTTCATTTGGGAGGTTTGTATATAATTTTGGGTTGGATTTCACATTTGAGATAATTCTGGACAGTTTGGCAATTTCGCGTTAGAGACCAGCTGTTGGTTTTGTATAGGGTGCAAACGTCGTCGTTTTGACCTAGTGAACAGTAGAGATCTGTTGAACGCGTCTATTATATCAGCAGCAATGCTGACATGGCAGGATCAGCAGTAGAGCTTACGTGGATTTCAGATGTTGGTTAGTTAGCGCGTTTTGTTGTTCAGCAGATGTCAATGCGGGTCAAAGTTCCTATAGCGTGGGACAGCGACGTCGTCGTTTTGGTTTAACGCGGGGAACCCAGCTGTTGGTGCGTTTGCCTTTAGTAGTGATCAGCTGTTAGGTTCTTTGCGACGCCGTTTTATTTAGTTGAAACGCAGCATTTTGGGAATCAGGTGCTGATCGCGTTAGACAATTACTGTTGAGGGATCTGTTGCATTGTTTTATCCAGCCAATGGTTTGGTTGATCAACTATTGACAGCAAGGATGACGTGTCCTAAGCGACGTCGTTTGGATAAGTTGATGCGACACCGTTTTGTTTAGCGTTGTTTGTGGGTTTCAGCTGTTGGTTTGTCTTGCGACAGCTGGTTGTGTTTTTAGTGTTGTCGACTGGTTTTGTCGGTGGAACCCGCTCTTGCTGCTGTCATCTGGTGTGAAGTGTATATATTAGAAGACTTGGTCTTCGACTGGATTAACAGATTCCATACTTAGCGATATTTTCTCTTGATTGTTGTTCTTCGCTTCGAACCCTAGAACACTGTTCACCGTGAGTTTCTCCGGTGAATTTCCGTCATTTCTGGTCATCTTTTTGGACGTTCGAGGTAGCGTTGGACTCCTCTCGTGAAGCTCTTTCATCCTATACCATTTGTGGAGGATGTAGTTGGCTAGAGCGAGATCGCGAAGTTGCTGTCTCCGGCCGTGTGTTTGTGCGTGCAGGTAGAACTTCAAATTTCTGTTGAGATCTTAGCCTTAGCCTTTATTTAAGCTTCTTGTTGAGTTTATCAGGATGATTAATCGCTGGTTTGAGTTTTAACTCCCAGCCGTGAGTTCTGTGCCTGTGTCCCGTGAGATTTATGCTTTGTACGTTGGGTGTTTAGCATGTTTCAACCAGATCTCTCGGGCCTGTATTGTTGTAATCGTTGCAAAGAATCAAGGTACGGATATTGAGCTTGAAATCCAGCTTTGGATTAGCGTGGGATTTAATGTGAGAGCTGGTTTGCATTTCTAGTTGGGATATTGTGGTGTATTGCTTGCTGTGCATTTGTGTTATGCTAGGTACTTGCTGTTATGTGCATACACGCATTTATTCACTTGCATTTCGGATCCCTTGCTTTGTATTTTGTTGTATTGTGCTGTTGATTCTTACCAGGATGCGAGGGCGAGCAGCGATACCGCACTCTCATCTCCCTGCTGGGATCTGTTAGCCCTCATGCGCTGAGTGGTTAACTACCACAGTTCATGATTTGTGCAACGACAGGTTGAGCTGTTTGATGCATCTGGTATTCGGGTGCGGTGTCAAGACGAGTGGCTCATTACCACACTTTGAACACACCTCATGGCCACCATTCGTTGCAGATTCTTTTTGAGCTGTGCTTGAGCTTACTTGGCTCCCTTTACGGTTGTAGCCTCCAGCTGTTGTCCGGTGTCTCATGCATAGCATCTGCATTTCATCTTATGCTGTTTCTTTAACTGTTTCAGTTGCTCTCCGTACTGGGGTTTGACCCCATGTCCCTCTGGGGCTTGGTTTTTTTGTTTGCCTGTTGTTGTTCAGGTTTCCCAGGTTATTCAGCTGGTCGTGGTGCTGACCCAGCTAGAGGTGCCCCAGGTGGTGGTTAGAGTATCCTAGTAGCGTATAGCATATATTATTGTATCAGTATTGTTAGCCAGGGGATGCCCTGTGCTTTTGTTGTATCTTGTGATACTCAGTTGTGGTTGTTACCAGGTATTTAATACATGTTTATGTTGTACCGTTTGTTGTGGTGGTTTTGTTAAACTGGGATATCTATTTTGAGTATTGTCGTATTTTAAATTATATTGTTTTAAACCGTCAGGGCAAAAGCAAAAATTTTACCCACTTTTTTAGTAGTTTCCGCTTGTGTTTATGTGATTTTACTCTGTTGTGAGCATGATGCCTGACATTTTTGGTATCATAGCTTAAGCTGGGATAAGCTCAATTTCTTTGATCACACTTGAGTCTAGGCATAGTGTCGTGTGTTGCATGTGCTTGACCTATGTGATTATGTGCTGCATAATGTTGTGATATCTATGTTGTATCTGTTCTCTGTTGCTTTATCCTGTTTAGTGCCTTCGTAGATGCTGCCTAGACGTAGAGCTAGAGGTAGGGGCAGTTTCAGGAGTCAGAAGGACAGAATGAAGATCGGCGTAGTGCTCCTAGTCGTACTCGTAGTAGCCGTGATGAAGAGGAGGAGGTTGAGGTTTTGCCGACCCCTGTAGAGAGGATGGACGTTGTGATAGCGAGGTTTCAGAGGATGAATCCTCAGGTCTTCAATGGCGACGAGTACGATTATGTGCTGCATAATGTTGTGATATCTATGTTGTATCTGTTCTCTGTTGCTTTATCCTGTTTAGTGCCTTCGTAGATGCTGCCTAGACGTAGAGCTAGAGGTAGGGGCAGTTTCAGGAGTCAGAAGGACAGAATGAAGATCGGCGTAGTGCTCCTAGTCGTACTCGTAGTAGCCGTGATGAAGAGGAGGAGGTTGAGGTTTTGCCGACCCCTGTAGAGAGGATGGACGTTGTGATAGCGAGGTTTCAGAGGATGAATCCTCAGGTCTTCAATGGCGACGAGTCAAGCGAGGATGCAGATTCGTGGCTTCGGAACATCACTGGCCTATTCGATCGTGTCCAGTACGACGACAAGCTTCGGTTGAGTTTGGTGACCCTTCAGCTTAGAAAGGGTGCAGAGCGCTGGTGGCGAGGTGCTTCTAGTACTTTGTTGGAGACCGGCGTTGGGATTACTTGGGACAGCTTTTGCGAGACTTTTAGGCAGGAGTATGTTCCCGAGTCTTACGTGAATGCTCGTGAGCGGGAGTTTGATCATCTGGAGCAGGGCTCGATGTCTGTCCGTGAGTACGCTCGGATGTTTTCTTCTTTGTTGGCGTACGTCCCGGATGTTTCTGGCCGGGAGAGAGTTAAGAGGACAAGATTTTTAGAGGGTTTGAATGAGAAACTGTATCAAATGGTGCTGCCAAGCAAACACAAGAGTTATGCTGAAGCAGTGGATAGTGCTATCGATATTGAGGAGGGTTTGAGGAGTCGTCGTGCTCGTAGGCAGCAGGTAGCGCAGGGTGGTCGTCCTGCTGGTCAGGGAGCGCAGTCCTCTCAGACTTCTCAGTCAGCCCATCAGCCCCAGCAGCAGCAGCAACCGCAGGTGGCACAGCAGTCTGGCCGTCAGAGGTTTCGACCCTACGGTCAACAGTTCAAGAAGAAGTCTGGTTCTGGATCGTCTGGTTCAGGTAGCTCGAGTAGCAGTGGTTCTCGGTCTGAGTTCTGTGGTTATTGCGGTGGCAAGCATCCTTCTACCCAGTGTGTTGGAGTGCAGGGCTCTTGCCATATTTGCGGTCAGTATGGGCATTTTGCTAGGGTGTGTCCGTCAGCTGGATCGCAGCAAGCCGCAGCTCCGCCTCAGGGTCGTGGAGGACAGTCTAGGGGTCGTTCCCCTCAGTTTCAGCCGCCCAGGATTGGTGAGACTCAGTTTAGGCCGTTCCAGCAGCCTGGTCCATCGCGATTCGGACAGTCGTCTCAGCCGTTCTATTCTGGACCCCAGCATGCTCAGGCCAACGTCATGACTAGGGATCAGGCGGAGGAGACGCCGAGAAGGGTGATCGCAGGTACATGCCTTGTTTTCGATTTTCCTGAACGTGTGTTGTTTGACACCGGTCCATCGCATTCTTTCATCTCTGATTCGTTTGTTATTGAGCATGGTCTGCATACCATTTCTTTGCGCGATGCTGTTTCTGTTTCTACCCCTGGCGGTGTGAGCCTGTTTTCCAAGAAGGTTTTGTTAGATGGCGTTTTGAGATTTGGTGAGCATGTGTTGGTGGCGAATTTGATCCATCTGATGTTGTGGGATTTCGATTGCATAGTTGGGATGGATGTGTTGTCCAACTATAGGGCCTCTGTGGATTGTTTCCATGGGATTGTTCGTTTTAGGCCTTTGTCTGGCGAGAAGTGGGACTTCTACGGCCAGGATTCTCGATCGAAGATCCTGTTAGTCTAAGCGATTGAGATGTTCAGTTTGTTGTCCTTAGTGAATGTTGGTTTAATGATCTACGCTTTGGATGATGTGTTTCCGAAGGAGATTCCTGGTTTTCCTTCGAGGAGGGAGATTGACTTCAGCATTGAGCTGGTGCCTGGCACAGCTCCGATTTCTCGTGCCCCGTATCGTTTGGCGCCTGCGGAGTTGAGAGAACTCAAGGTGCAGTTGGATGATTTGCTGGAGAAATGTTTTATCAGACCTAGCATGTCGTCGTGGGGAGCGCCATTTTGTTTGTGAAGAAGAAGGATGGCTCAATGCAGATGTGCATTGATTTCCGCCAGTTGAACAAAGCGACAATTAAGAATAAGTACCCTTTACCCAGGATCGATGATCTATTTGATCAGCTGTAAGGTTCTATGGTGTATTCAAAGATTGACTTGCGTTTCGGGTACCATCAGCTGAGGGTAAGAGATCAAGATGTCGAAAATACTGCTTTTCGTACAAGGTACGGACACTTTGAGTTCTTGGTTATGCCGTTTGGGTTGACCAACGTGCCTGCAGTCTTTATGGATCTGATGAACCGGGTCTTCAGAGAGTTCATAGATCAGTTCGTGATAGTGTTCATTGATGACATCTTGGTATATTCTAAGACACCTTTGGAGCATAAGGAGCATTTGCGAATCGTCCTTCAGACGTTGAGAGACCAACAGCTGTATGCTAAATTCTCCAAGTGCGAGTTTTGGCTGGATCACGTCGTGTTTCTGGGTCATGTCATTTCAGCCGAGGGGATTCTGTGGATCCCAGTAAGGTTGATGTTGTTTTGAACTGGGAGCATCCCAGGAATGTGTCGGAGATTCGCAGTTTCTTGGGTATGGCTGGCTATTATCGTCGTTTCATTGAAGGATTTTCTAGCATAGCAAAGCCGATGACTCAATTTACTCAGAAGGACAAGAGGTTTGTGTGGACTGAGCAATGCGAGAATGCGTTTCAATTACTCAAGGAGAAACTGACTACTGCGCCTGTGTTGTCTTTGCCGTCCGGATCAGGTGGTTTCTTGTTTGTTCTGATGCTTCGCTCAATTGATTGGGCTGTGTTTTGATGCAGAATGGTCGAGTCATTGCGTATGCCTCGCGGCAGCTGAAACCGCATGAGACTCGTTATCCAGTCCATGATTTGGAGCTAGCATCCGTGGTCTTTGCATTGAAGATCTGGCGTCATTACCTGTATGGCAAGCAATTTGTGGTGTACTTGGACCACAAAAGTTTGCAGTATCTATTTTTGCAGCCTGACTTGAATATGAGACAACGTTGTTGGATGGAGCTGCTAAAGGACTTTGATTGCGAGATCAAGTATCAGCCTGGGAAATCGAACGTAGTGGCTAATGCTTTGAGCAGGAAGGCTAGTGAGATGCTTGCTTCGTTGTATATCTTTAAGGACCAAGAGCATCTTAACACTACTGGTTGGAGATTTTACCCGGCTGAGGATTGTGTTGTGGCTTCTTCTTTCCAAGTGGATCCACAGATTGTTTCTTGTATTCGAGCAGCTCAAAGGACTGATCCTTCCATCCACGAGTTGAAGTTAAAGGTCAGGGCTGGAGAACTTGAAGATTATTCCGTTTCTTCTGATGGTTGCTTGAGGTTTCGTGGCAGGCTGGTTGTGCCTAACCTCATTGATTTGAAGGAGGAGATCCTTCGGGAAACGCACTGCAGTAGACACAATGTTCATCCTGGTGCACGGAAGA
>KV000466.1:29627-45142 GCA_001598015.1 Dorcoceras hygrometricum | reverse complement strand
CCGGGGCACAAAGAGGGCGGGGAGTGATCGTCGGTGCCAGAGGTTGCACGGACAATGAGCGGCTCCTGACAGGCTTCTAGAGGCGAAGGGGCATATGAATGAACCGATCCCACACCGGAATGAGAGGGATTACGAGACTGGGAAGTTATAGATGATGTTATAAGATGTAATGAAGGTTAGTTGACGAAGGCTTATCAGATTTAATTGGTACTACCCATATCAACAAGGTGCATCTTCTTTTCGGGAGCTCATCACGTAAGAACTCAAAAGTTAAGCGTGCTTGACTTGGGACAATTTTGGGATGGGTGACCCTCTGAGAAGTTTCTCAGGGTGCGTGCGAGTGAGGACAAAACACGTTCAAAAGATCAATGTTGGTACAGTGGGGGCAGTCATTAGATCTGGGGCGTTACAATAAATCAGCAGCAAATCACTTAAATCACGAAATCAACAAGCTAAAAGTTACCTGGAATGCTACTATCAACGCTCAAACAGATGAGGCCATTCCTGTCTCATTTTTTCTTCAACTTCCCAGGTAGATTCTTCTCTGCCATGCTTTCTCCATTGGACCATCACCAACGGTATAACCTTATTCCTCAGCTGCTTCTCCTTCCTATCCAGAATCTGCACTGGATATTCCACATAGCTCAAGATAGAATCCAGCTCAACTTCATCAGTCCTCAGTACATGGGACGGATTTGTCTCATATTTCCTCAACATTGAAACATGAAACACATCATGCATCGCTGCTAACTCATCAGGCAGCCTCAATCGATAAGCCATCTGTCCAATCCTCTCAATAATCTCAAAGGGACCAATGAATCTAGGAGCCAATTTACCTTTAAATCAGAATCTAATCACGCTCTTGAAAGGAGAAACTTTGAGAAACACACGATCGCCAACCTCAAATTCCAATGGTATGCGACGCATATTATCATAACTAGCATGTCGATCTTGAGCAGCTCTCATCCTACTCCGAATCAACTAAATATGGTATTTCATATGCTGCATAAATTCAGGAGTATACAACTGCTTCTCACCAATCTCTTCCCAGCAGATAGGTGATCTACACTTACGACCATACAAAGCTTCAAATGGAGCCATCCTAATAGTCACTTGGTAGCTGTTGTTATAAGAAAACTCAACTAAGGATAAGGAATCCTGCCAGCCACCGCTGAAATCCAACACCACTGCTTGCAGCATATCATCTAAAATCTGAATGGTCCTCTCAGATTGGCCATCTGTCTGGGGGTGATAAGCTGTACTCATAGCCAATCTCGAACCCATAGCTGCCTGCAAGCTCTTCCAGAATCGGGAAGTAAACCTTGGATCTCTAACGGATACTATTGAAACTGGCACTCCATGCAATCTAACCACATGGTCGATATACAACTTCGCCATCTTCTTCATCGAACACCTCACATCATAGGGAATGAAATGGGCGACTTCGAAAGTCTATCAACAACAACCCAAATCGCATCACATCCCCTGTTCGATCGAGGTAAGTGCGTCACAAAATCCATGGAGATGTGCTCCCAATTCCATTGGGACACTCTAGACTCTGTAGCAATCCACCAGGTCTCATCCTCTCAGCTTTGACCTGTTGACAATTCAAACATCTAGCTACAAATCCAGAAATATCATTCCTCATGCCTTCCCACCAGTAGTGAGATTTCAAGGCATGGTACATCTTCTTCTCCCCCGGATGCACAATGTATCGACTACAATGAGCTTTATTCAAAATAGTTCTGGGCTTTAATCTTCAACTCATGATTATACGGGTCAGTTCTCTGCGCTGCTCTAATGTCTGCAACAATCTTGGTTCAACCTGAATAGAAGAAACTATGAAATACTGATCACTTGGCTGAAAATACCATCCAGAAGTCCCCAAATCCTCATGGACTTTGGATATTCTCATCGACGTCAACATCGCAGGTTGAGATTTCCTACTCAAGGCATCGGCCACTAAATTCACCCGTCCAGGCTAATACTGAATCTCACAATCAAAATCTTTCAGCAACTCCATGCAACGATGTTGCCTCATATTCAAATCAGACTGTGTGAAGATATACTTCAAACTCTTGTGGTCCGTGTACACCACAAATTGCTCACCATACAAATAATGACGCCAAATCTTCAAGGCAAAGACAATCGCAGCCAACTCATATCATGAACGGGATATCTCGTCTCATGGGGTTTCAACTATCGAGACGCATAGGCTATCACACGCCCGTTCTGCATCAACACGCATCCCAAGCCACTCAGAGAAGCATCCGAGCACACTACATAACCTCCAGAACCCGACGGCAAAGCCAACACAAGAGCAGTTGTCAACTTCTCCTTAATCAACTGGAAACTAGACTCACACTCTTCAGTCCAAACAAACTTCCTATCTTTCTGGGTCAAATGATTCATCGGCCTGGCTATCAAAGAGAAATTCTCGATGAAACGTCTATAATAGCCAGCCAATCCCAAGAAACTACAGATCTCAGAAACATTCCTAGGTCGCTCCCAGTTAAGAATTGCTTCGACCTTACTCGGATCCATGGAAATACCTTGCGCTGAAATGACATGACCCAAAAAGACAACTCTATCCAACCAGAATTCACATTTGCTGAACTTTGCATACAGCTGTGAGTCTCTCAGTTTCTGTAATACCAATCTAAAGTGCTCTTTATTCTCTCTGAAGTTCCTCGAATACACCAGGATGTCATATATGAATACAATCACAAAATGATCAATATACTCACTAAAGCTGCGATTGATCAAGTCCATGAAGACAGCAGGAGCATTCGTCAATCCAAAAGGCATCACCAGAAACTCATAATTCCCGTATCTCGTCCTGAAAGCCGTTTTTGTCACATCAGCGTCTTTAATCCGCTATTGATGGTAACCAGATCGCTGATCTATCGTAGAGTATACAGCAGATCCCTGCAATTGATCAAACAGATCATCAATTCTCGGCAACAGATACTTATTCTTCACGTTTCTTTATTCAACTGCCGAAAATCCACACACATCCTCATAGATCCATCATTCTTCTTCACAAAAATAATCGGAGCTCCCCAAGGCGATATACACGGTCTTATGAAGCCTTTCTCCAAAATATCACGCAACTGATCCTTAAGTTCCTTCAACTCAGCTGGCACCAACCGATACGGAGCTCTAGAAATCGAGGCTGTCCCTGGCACCAACTATATGCTGAAGTAAATCTCTCGCTTCGGAGGAAATCCAGGAATCTTATCCGTAAACACATCAGGGAACTCACGAGCAATAGGGACATCACTCAACCCTACTATTGATTCATGAGAGACATCCAAGACATAGATCATAAACCCTAAATTCTCTAGAGACAATAAAATAAACATCTCCATGGCGGACACCAATGGAATCTTAGGTCGCGAATCAGCACCATAGAAATCCCATTTCTCCCCAAATCGAGGCTTAAATCTCACCACACAATGGAAACAGTCAACAGTCTCTCTATACTTAGACAGCACATCCATACCCAGGATACAGTCAAAATCTCTAATTCCCAAAGCAATCAGATTAGTCACCAACACATTCTCATCAAACCTAATCATACAATCCAACACCACCTCACGGGATAACAAACTCACGCCACCAGGGATGGATACGGAGACAACTCACACAGTGGGGTAGAACGCAACCCACACTCATACACAAACAATTTAGAAATAAAAGTGTGATGCTCCAGTATAAAAAAAAACTCGTGAAGGAAAGTCAAAGATAAAGCAAGTACCTGAAATCACCCCCCAGGTATCTCATCAGCCTGCTCCCTCGTCAAGGCGTTCACCTGGGCCTACTGTGGTCCCGGAAACTGAGGTCTCGAAGGTCCTCCAAAACTAGACGGTTCACGGGGTTGGAATCCTGATCGTTGGGATTGAGCAAAAGGTTGCGGTCTCTGCGAAGAACCACTAACTGAACCTTGTTGCGACTAACTCAAAGACTGTCCTCCAGCCGGACACACTCTAGCGAAATGTCCAGGCTGTCCACAATTATGGAAAAGACCCTGAACTCCATGAAACTGCGAAGTCATATTACGACCTCCACACTGTCCAAAAGTCACTCCTCCTCCAGAGCCACTGCCACAAGAACTAACAGAATTGGAAGTACTCGAGTTCGATCGTCTCCTGAATTGTTTCCCTCGGGGCTTGACCTCTGACGATTCGAATGCTACGGCACCTGAGGAGTTTGTAAAGAAGGCATCGCTTCTGGCACAGGTTGGAAACTACGTCCAGTTGTCGGCTGAACCTGATTCTGTGCTTCCATCAGACTCTCCTCAATATCCACCGCTCTATCCACGGCCTCAGCATAAGTCGCAGGAGAATCGGCTAAGACCATGCGGAACAACTCGGGCCTCAACCCTCTCAGAAACTTGTTCCTCTTTGTCCTCTCCTTGTTCGCAATATGGGGAACATACGACAACAGCGAAGAAAATTGTCTGGCATACACGGACACCCTCAAGCTCCCTCGCTTCAGGTTGTCAAACTCCCGCTCAAGGTTATTGTAGAAAGACTCAGGGGTATACTCCTATCGAAAAGCTGCACAGAAGCTCTCCCAAGAAATCAAAGTTCCAGTCTCATGCATGACTCGGGAAGTACCCGTCCACCAGCGTTGAGCATGCTCTCTTAACTGCAAAGGCCAACACCGACCCAAGCAGCCCAAAAACAGGAAAATAAATGAGGTCAAACCTCAATACGAAGAGCACAATAAAGCAACAATCATATCAGACATGAAATATTTCAATCGTGCAATGCATGAGGTCTACCAAGAATCATCGGTAGACAAGGCACAACAACTCAGCTGTGCAGATATAAACATCATCCTGTGATCTTCAGTGCGACGACTCAGCCGACCATCACAGGGTAGTGGTATTCAGGCACGACGACTCAGCCGGCCACCACAATAGCAACGTTGGACCTTTCAGGCACGATGGCTCATCCAGCCGATCACAACGCGCAAGGAAATTCAGCTCTCAAGAGAATCAGGCTCAATATGTATGCATGAATGTACAGAAGACTCATGCTTAAATCAATGCATATAACTCACACACACACAAAACAGATAAGAGCACATAATCAGCATTAAATACAAGCAAACAGATCATAGTAATTCAACACGAGAGAAATATTCCAAAGTTGATTTCAAAGCTGCTAAATCTAGCTATATTCGTACCTCAAATCTCAGATTCTACCTCGACAGATCACGTAGAACACAGCTCCAACAGCCTGCTCAAATCTGCTACTCCCCAGCTTCTCAAAAGCTCAGACAGGAAGTGCCTACAAGCCCAAATCTGTCAAGACATCTAACAAATTAGCTCAAATCTAAGATCATACAGCTTAATGCCTATGGTCGAGAAGCTCATCTCAGCCATGACTACACAGCGTAGGACCAACCAGCTTAATTCGAAGCTATAAATTAGAAGAATTCACTTACCCAAAGCTGCTAAAACACAGAACAACCACTGGTCAACAGTCGCGAAGATATTCGAACTCTGCAACTACTTCGCGCTCCTTCAATTCTTCGATTCAAGTCTCCAAACTGGTATCAATCGAAAGGTCTAAAGGACGAGCTCAGCGCCACCAATCTTACTCCAAACAGTGGCGTAAATCGATGGAAATCTCAAGAAATAGGGTTCGGGTGAACAGTACCAATCGAGGGTTTCTCTGCGAAGAAGATAGGAAATGTCGTGTTGAAAAATGACTAAGTGTCGATCACTATTGAGCATCTAAATCCTTCAGTCAACGCTTACAGTAAAAGTCAACACCGACTAATTCAGATCTCATCGACAACTCAGGTCTTAGCGCTAAGGCAAAAGTCCCTCAGATCTGAGTGTTGGAAAATGACTAAGTGTCGATCGCTACTGAGCATCTAAATCCTTCAGTCAACGCTACAGTAAAAGTCAACACCGACTAATTCAGATCTCATCGACAACTCAGGTCTTAGCGCTAAGGCAAAAGTCCCTCAGATCTGACCTCAGCGATAACTCAAATCTGTCTTCGCTATGCTAAACAAGCGCTACTAATCAAAACGACGTCGCATAGGAGTCCCGCTCACTAACACTAAACGACGTCGCGCTGTCTCCAGATCGGAAACAGACCTCACTAACGCCCATCCAGATTTGATCAAATCTGAGATCCTCAACCACACCGGTTTACTCCGAACTAACGAATCGAACCGGTCCACACAGTACATTTGACTAACGCTAGACTTCTCCTCGTTAACCAAATATGTCCCACACTCAAAACCAGATCTGACTAGCGCATAAAACGACATCGCTTCGCTTCCCGCTCGTGGTAACTCACTCAAACCAGCGAGGACCATCTCTGGACACCCAGATCTCACTCAAATCTGAAAAATCCAAGAATTCATATTTCAACATAAAATTCGCCAAGCGTTACTCCCAGTCAAACCCGATAACTACCAGCACTCAAATCTGATCTATACAAAATCTGAAAACACGAAAATCATCAACGAATTAACCAATTCCCTCAAGCCTGAAAATGCAATGACCAACATCTCATTGTCTAATCCTATTCAGATCTGAGCATTACACTAATCACCAAAATACAGATTTCTAGTCCTCACACTAGAGGCTCAGCAAGCAAATCTAGAATAACGAAAGCAGGCAACACATGCATAACGATATCTTTTACTGTAACTGAAAGCTCGTGAACTGATAGAACTTGAAAGCTGAACAACTCGTAAGTTGAATACTGAATACTCTAAACTGGCAAACTTAATACTGCGAAACCGAGAACTTAGAAAGCATAAATTGCATATTCTTGAAACATACTGAAAAATTTTCTGGTCTTTAAAAGGAAGTAACATAAAATTTTCATTAAGCTGTGGTTGTGAACAACCATGTGCTCTATTCTTATTTTCAATTGAATAATGGCTCAGACACTATACATAGGTCAAAGTCGTTCGATCAAACTATCATATGAAGTCTAAAACTGGGGAATAAATCCAACTATGCTGTGAGGGGTAAATAGTCGTCAACCATAAAGCCCTGTCCCTTCCAATGTGAAGGGGCACATTGGTTTGTCATCCAGCATCCTCACCCTTCCTCTGCTGACCGTCTGTTATCTTCTCCATAAATCACTTTAAACTTTGAAATTTACTTCCTTTAAATCTTTCTGTAAACCTTTCTTTAAACTCTCTATAAACTACTTTTGTGTAAAACTCTCTCTCTGATCTGAAACAGATCTTTTTCATATATGTTTTGCTATTTTAAAACTCTTTTATATTCGGCAACTATTGGGAGTTCATAGGAATTCAATAGAAGAAGAACACTGAAATCAGCTCAGGCTATAGAGATGAATAACGAACAGCAGAGATCTAAGCTGATGAACTATCTCTTGAAATGGGTATAACTGCGAACATAGGAGTTATACCTTCGAATCAAAGCTAAAGAAACGAAGAATTAAACTTGAAATTACTGTATCAGTCCAGAATGGATCTAAGCTGAATTAGCTTAGAGTATGAACAGAATGCGAGCGTACTGGCTCAGAACACAAAATCAGATCTGGGTTGTTTGGTCAACTCAGATTAGAAAAAGTCAACACAACTTAGATGAGCAGACTGGATTACGATGGTCAAATAAAGTCAACTCAGCTTGGATAATGAAATCAGATTACGAGCATAAAATAGCTCTGGGAAACGAAACAGATCATGGGTAATAATCCAGGAAAATAAATAGATTACGGGTAATGAACAGCCTTGGGAAAAGAAACAGATCACGACTTAAAATCAGCTCTGGGAAATGAAACAGATTGCGACTTAAAATCAGCTCTTGGTAAAGAAATAGATCGTGAACTTAGCTCAATAATAATTAACAGCTTAGAAGATTTTCTTAGTCTGATGTAACCGAAAATATCTAAGGAAGATTCCAGAAACAGGGACACATAAGATGCTTGTAAGCTACTGAAACGAAACATGTAAGCTGCTTGTAAGTTACTTACAGAACATCCCAGAATTTTCAAGAAGAAACTGGATCGAACATCGTAAAACATTTTCTAACAACTTTTCTGAATCAAAACTTCAGCAAACCAATATTTTCTCAAGAAATCACTTTTAACTCAACTCTGTGTTTGAAAAACTTCAAAAACGTTTCTCAAACATTTAAAACTCATACAATCATGCAAGAAGGAAATCAATATATGCTTTCGAAAGTGTAGCAAGAAACAGAGTTTACTTGCCTCTACTTATGAACACAACTAACAGAAATCTTCCGATGTTTAACAACTTACAAACACTTTCAAAATCACTTTGAAAGAGTTTTGAAGCTTTGGTCAGCAGAGAGCTTTTTCACAGTACCCAACGCATTAAAATGGAATTTTTGGAAGAAGTTTGATAATGAGGGTGAAGGTACTTGGCACGTGTATTTATAAGCAAATTAAAATCATGAGCTCATTTTGTATTTAAAAATATTTGCATCAACTGATTTAAAATACCTTGGACCGTGCTTGATAGGGTTCGAACTGGCTAACTCCTGCGAATCGGGTTCCTGTATAATGTGAAAATTCGTCTTGGACAAAAAATGAATCCCTGAACTGAATTTGAAGAAGGGTACTGAAAATAGAAATTAAACCCTTCAAAATTTTAGATCTATCATTGTGGATTTATGGATTTCCTGGGCGTCACATCCGAACTTCCCGAAAAAAATTCCACCGTGTTTTTTTCTTTACTGCTTTTTGCATCACATACTTGTTTTAAAACCAGCTTTAAAATTTTAATTTTTAGATAGTATATTCAGATGTTTTTCGCTTGGTTTTTATACCAGATCTGATATACTTCTCGGTGCTAACACGTTTCAAGATCCAGAGCTATTGCAGCTCATGTTTTCATTCGTTCAGATTGTGCATAGCTATGCTCCGTGCTGATTCATCTTAGGCGCATTCTGTTCAGCACGAATAGCTGGTCAGCCCCTCCCCACTCCGTGTGTTTTTTAAAACCCATATTAAAAGCACGTGATCTGATTTTTGATCCATTAATTGGTGTCCAAGCGTGTGAGAGCTCCCAGGTACCAGTTCTAGGACCTATCAATTGGTATCAGAGCTATTGCACTGCTCAGCATTTGCACGATCTGCTGTTTTCCGATCCTTTCAATTGGTATCGGAGCAGGTGTGTAACGCCTCAAAATCCATAGGACCACATTATGCATTTTGTTCATTTTATAGATTTAAAATGGCATGTTGAAATGTTATGCATTTTTGTTTTAAGTGATTTCAGAAAAAAATAGATGTGACGCAGCTGGTTTCAGTGGATGACTCCAAGGGTGATGCACGAGCAAGTTTTTAAAGGGATTGAAAATATCTTTAAGGAGGACAAATGATTTCTTTTGAAAAAGGTTTGGTGTTTTACAAATTAAAATGAGAGGAAGGGAATTTTACTAAATTTTATAAGTGTGTCAAGCTTGATTTCACAAGTAGCTTGCCACTAATCCCTTTCATATAAAAACTTGTTTTCAAAGTAAGATTTTTATGAAAGTTTATGATGTTTTAAAAGTACTGAGGATTCGAGTTTAATCCAAGAATGTTTATGAATGTTCTTCCTTTCAGTAGTCGTAATATCAGAATTTGATAACTATGTAATCGGTAGTTGCTAGTTGAATCAGTATAAAGTCTGGTTTGATAAGCAACGACTGATAGAGTAGTTGTTGTTTTGATGTTACGCATATCAAGTCAAATTTCAGCAGTTGCGTTGTTTTCGTAAAATCAGTAGTTGCACTGTTCATTCCAGCAGTTGCATTCCATTGTAGTATTCCATCAGTTGCACTATTCACTTCTAAAGTACTATTCATTGCGACTGGTACTGTTCATTGCGACTGGTTCCAAATCCTTACGTCTGGTTATTTAGCAAAAATCCTTGCGTCTGGTTATTTAGCAAAAATCCTTGCGTCTGGTTATTTAGCAAAAATCATTGCGTCTGGTTTCACGTATGTTAGCGCTTTTCTTGCGACTGGTTAATGCGCTAACGACGTCGTTTCCTTAAGTTGTAGCTGTCAACAGATAGTTACTGTTCATGTTAGCAGATATTCTTACGTCATTATGTTTGTTTCCTATTTCAACGACATCGTTTCATTTAATACGTTTGTTTTTAGTAAAAAGACCTTGCAGCTGGTTTCTTTCAGCCATATTCGTGAACAGTAGAAATCTGTTTTGTTTCATAGTACTGTTCCATTTTATTGCGACTTGTTCCTGTCTTGCGACTGGTTCCTATTCATTGCGACTGGTTTCTCTTATGACTGGTTTCATTTCAATGATATGTTTCCAATAGCTGAATTCGATACTCGGTAAAATTTTAAAGTGGAAGCAGGAGTTTTTAAATGATGGAACCCGATGACTTTAAGAAGGAAAGTTTAAAGAGAATGATGTTAAAGGAACAAAAGTTTATTTTAAGATTTATGGCAAAGATAACAGACGGTCATAATGCGTGAGGTAAGCAGCTATCAGTTTCCCTCCCATAAAGAGAAGGGTGAGCAGTCGTCTATATGTTGGTTGCCCTAACGCAAAGAAGCCAAAGGCTAAGGCTGATATCAGTAGTCACTTGATCAGGTGCAACACGGACCTAAGGAGAGCTTCTGAGCCATAAATCTAGGAAAAATGATATTATGTTGAGATCTGGGCTATTATCCCCTGTCTCCAAGTTTATGAAAGAAAGAATGAATGTTTATGAAATGTTTACGAAAGAAAATGATATTGATCATTGATGTTCCTATAACTTATGTATTGATCAGATGTCCACCTGTGTATTTGAACTTGTTATTATTCAGGTTTTACTTGCTGAGCCCCTAGGCTCATTAGCTTTAAAAATGGTGCAGGTGCGACAGCTGGAGAGCGAACAGAAGGTGAAACTTGAATCAGCTGCTGGGCGGTGTGTGTTTGTCAAAGGCCAGCGTTTTCCGTGTCATAGCTGATGTTGTTTTGTTTTTGAATGTACTGTATTAGATCAGTTGCAATAGTTGTACATTTATATAGAATATCAGCTGTTGTAAATAGCAATTGCAATTTATAATAAAGTCTGTTTTTCCGCATATGTTTCCAGTAGTTGGCGCGCAATTGAGTGTCTGTTATATTTGTCTTTGTGTTTTCCGTTTCTTTTTAAAGTTATAAGAAATACAGCTTATAACAAATTGTCTTTCAGCCATTCTTTTTATTCGAAAACTTTTATTTACCCCAATTCGTGATTCTCGTGGGTTCGGGCGTCACAACATGGTATCAGAGCAACGTTCCTGAGATAAACACACGCACCATCAGCTAGATCAAAGTTCATCGTCCGTTCCTCTAAGTTGTGAGTTTATTTTCAGAGCATTTTGTTTAAATTATTTAGCATGTTCTGATATATGTATGTGGTGAATTGCGGGCTATAGAATATAAGATGTCAGGAAGAGGAAGAACTAGACGAATTATTCCACTAGAAGAAACTGATAGTGATAATAATGCTAATATCACACAACTGTTAAGGCTGCTAGTAGAACAAAACAATAGAGGAAATGGCCAATCAAGCAGCAGCAGGGGACCAAGAAATGATGATCCCCAAGAGAAGTTCAGACGACAGAAACCTAAGGAATTTAGTGGTACTACTGATCCACTAGTTGCCGAAAGCTGGATCAAATCCATGGAAGTTATTTTTGAGTACCTTCAAATGTCTGATTTAGATAGGCCTAGATGCGCTATCTATATGCTGAGAGAGGATGCGATGATTTGGTGGGAAGGAGCCAAATTGTCTGTGGATTTGTTGAATCTTACTTGGGCAGATTTCAAACAAGTATTCTTTGAGCAATACTTCACGGCTGGAAAGAGGTCAGAATTGAAGAGGGAATTTTTGACCCTCAAACAAGGAAGTTTAACCGTACAGGAATATGTGCGGAAGTTCGAAAGAGGGTGCTATTTTGTGCCATTGATAGGAAGTGACCCAGAAGAGAAACTGAGTCATTTTGTGGAAGTATTGAAGCCGATGTTCAAAATGAATGTTAGGCTATCTGTGCCAAAGACCTATAGGGAAGCAGTGGATAGACCCCTGCAAATTTAAAGAGATTGGAAAGATATTGATGAGGAAAAGCAGCAGAAGTGACAAGCCTTTCAGCAGAAGGATCAGAGGCCATTCAAGAAACAGAACAAGAACCAGCAGAGGCCTCAGGAGCAAAAGCCTCTACCGATACAACCTATTAGCTCTGTTCCTGCTGGTAATAACAGGCCAGAATGTCCTAAATGCCACAAGCATCATCTGGGACAATGCAGACTTGGACAAAATGTCTGCTATAAATGTGCAATGCCTGGACATATTTTGAAATATTGTCCAAAGTTCAAGCAACTGGTGACTATCAGAGCCTATGTAATGACAGCTGATCAAGCCAATCCAGACTCGACAGTTGTCACAGGTGAAATTTTGATAGCTGGATTTCCTTCTCTGGCTTTAATAGATTTAGGAGCTACACATTCATTCATTGCTTCCGAGTTTGTTAATAAATTGCCCATCCAGCCAGAGCAAGTATTGATAGGCTATTGTGTATCGGTACCATCAGGAGAGAAGCTGGTATCGCACGACTGTTTAGGAGTTTAGAACTTAAACTTCAAGGGCATCAGATTACTGCTGATTTGATTGTATTGCCGATGCCGGAATTTGATATGATTTTGGGAACATATTGGCTAACTAAGTATGGGGTAGTAATTGAATTTAAACTACGAGCAGTAGCTGTCAACCCACCAGGGAAAGATTCATTTCAGTTTTTAGCCAAACATGTTAATAGAGTTCCTCAAATTATATCATCCTTAGCAGCGACTGATAGACCCCAGTTGTCAGCCGAAGAGATAGTAAATGAATTCCCTGAGGTTTTTCCAGAAGATATCCAAGGACTGCCACCAGACAGAGAGCTGGAATTTTCGATTGATCTAATTCCAGGAGCTGCTCCAGTATCTAGACCACCTTACCAATTAGCTCATCAGAAATGAAAGAACTGAAAGAACAGATACAAGATCTGTTGGAGAAGGGGTTTATTAGACCAAGTACTTCCCCTTGGGGAGCTCCTGTTTTATTTGTTAAGAAAAAGGATGGGAGTATGAGGTTATGTATAGATTACCGGGAATTGAATAAATTGACGATTAAGAATAAGTATCCATTACCTAGTATAGAAGATCTGTTCGACCATTTGAAAGGGTCAGTAGTATTTTCTAAGATCGATTTGAGGTCTGGATACCATCACTTAAAGATTAAGGCGTCTGATGTTTATAAAACAGCCTTTAGAACTAGGTATGGCCATTATGAATTCTTAGTTATGCCATTTGGACTTACGAATGCTCCATCAGCTTTTATGGATTTAATGAATAGGACCTTTCAACCATTTTTGGACCAGTTTGTAGTTGTATTCATTGATGATATCTTAGTCTATTCTAAGACCAGATGTGAGCATGTTCAACATTTGAGGACAGTTCTCCAGATTTTGAAAGATAAGCAGTTGTTTCTAAATTCAGCAATGCGAGTTTTGGTTGGAGAAAGTATCATTCTTAGGTCATATAATTTCTAAGGATGGAATAGAAGTTTACCCAGCTAAAGTAGAAGCAAAGTCTACATAAAGCTATGGGTACAAAGCTGACATTCAGTACTACGTTTCACACCCAAACTGATGGACAATCAGAAAGGGTGATTCAGATTTTAGAAGACTTTCTTAGTGTGAGACCTGAAATGTAATTAAGATTAATTTGTTGGAATTAATCGGTTTTTGGAGATTTCTGGTGGTTCAGATCTCTGTTTGGATGTTTTTTTTGCATCTTCGGGTCAGATTTCACACTTAGAGCAATTCTGGAAATTTTGGAATTTTTCGAGTTTGAATCTGTTGGCAGATTTGATGACGTCATGTTTTCTGTTGCGCTACGCAATTGCTGACGTAAGCTTTGATGTTGAAGTATTGGTTGAGTTAGCAATCAGATGTGATGACGTATGGTTATCTGTTAGCGCTTGTGTTATTTTGGATGTTGGCAGCAAGTTCCTGTAGCGTGAAGGAAACGGTACCGTTTTGGTGAATGCTTGCGGGAGAGATTTGTTGCCAGCGATTGATGTTCAAGCGTTTAGCATGCTGTCTTTAGATTTGTTGACGTGTGCGAAGCTACGTCGTTTGATTTAATTGAAACGATGTCGTTTGGATAAGTGGCTACGTCGTCGTTTTAGCATTGTGCGTTGCTAAGGCGTAGAGATCTATTTTTAGTGTGGCGCGTTATGAGACCAGCGATGTGTTGAGCGCTGAGATCTGTTTTATCGATGCACTGTAGTTTTGACTTGTGAACAAGTGTTTGTTGTTAACGCTGGGATCTGGAGGTTATTAGCGTTGTTGGAGAGATTTGTTTGACGCTATTCCTTGATGTAGGAATCTGTTTCTATCGGTGGATGAATTAATCAGATTTCTCGCGTCTATATAAGAAGCATGGCTTGGCTTTGTTTTACTTCACCAGATCCCATACCAAAATTCTTCCGACCTTCGTTCTCCATCTCTCAAACCCTCGATTACTGTTCACCGTGATCTTTTCGCTGAATTCCCGTCGACTCCGGCCACTGTTTTTCACGTTCGAGGTAGCGTTGGACTCCTCTTGAGAAGCTCTTCCATTATATACCACTTTGGGAGGCTGAGATTGGCTAGTTTAGGAACACGAAGTTGTTGCTCGGTTGTGCGTGGTGTCGTACAGCAGGTGTTGAATCAGATGTCTCGGACCCTGTTTGTAGTCATTGTTGTACAGGAGGTTAAAGGTACGGATCTGAGCTTGATGTAGCTGGGAATTGGCGTGAGATTGAATGCTAGATGGTTGTTGTGCATTGCCGTGGAAGTTGCTGTGTGCATATGTGATTGCTGTTGATTTTAGCTGCTATGTTTATGCATACACGCATTTCCCATATTGCATTCGTATTTCTGTTGCAGCTGTCGCTTTGTATTCTGTTGTATTGCTGTTGTTTCTTACCAGGATGCGAGGGCGAGCGGCAATACCGCACTCTCATCTCCCTGCTGGGATTTGTTAGCCACCATGCGCCGAGTGGTTAACTGTTGGGGATCCGGATCCGCCCCCAGGCGAGGCAGCGGAAGAACATAGAATAAACAACCGGGAGACGATCAATACGAAAAACAATAACAGTTTATCAACATACATAGGGGGTTCAAAACCACTACCTTGCTGGCACTTGTGCCTGGCTCCAACCGTAGTTACAATAACGTCGGCTCTTCTCGGTAGATTGCGGTAGATATCGCCAATCCGGTCCACGACCAGAAACGAGACTCCTTCGTCAGCTTGCACTAGAAGGACTGACGAGATCAGCACGAACGGATTCTCCTCGTCGAATTGGCCGGAAACGATTTTCCGGCGAAGACGGGCGGCGGCGGCGGCGTATGTGGAGAGGAGGGGAGGCAGTTAATGCAATATTAGGGTTAGGTTAATTTGTGTAATGTCATGTATACAATGAAGTTATTAAGTCTAATTAAATAGACTTAATGATGGACTTGGACCGGC
>KV000466.1:0-23739 GCA_001598015.1 Dorcoceras hygrometricum | reverse complement strand
TTGGTAATGGTGCAGTGGAGCAAACATGGAAGGGAAGAAGCTACTTGGGAGCTGGAAGAAAAGATGCAGCGCGAGTGGCCGCATCTGTTTGAGTAGCTGTTGAGCTAAATTTCCAGTAGTTTGTAGCTTTTGGTTGTATTTCTTCCCTAGTTGTTGTTAATTGTTTGCTCAGTTATCTTGAACTCTTGGCCATGTGTTAGGCGAGTTCTTGTTTTGTATTCTACTGCTGTGTTGTGTTTTCAGAATTTTTGTCCGATTTCGAGGACGAAATCCTTTTAAGTGGGGGAGAAATGTGAGACCTGAAATGTAATTAAGATTAATTTGTTGGAATTAATCGGTTTTTGGAGATTTCTGGTGGTTCAGATCTCTGTTTGGATGTTTAGTTTGCATTTTCGGGTCAGATTTCACACTTAGAGCAATTCTGGAAATTTTGCAATTTTTCGAGTTTGAATCTGTTGGCAGATTTGATGACGTCATGTTTTCTGTTGCGCTACGCAATTGCTGACGTAAGCTTTGCTGTTGAAGTATTGGTTGAGTTACCAATCAGATGTGATGACGTATGGTTATCTGTTAGCGCTTGTGTTATTTTGGATGTTGGCAGCAAGTTCCTGTAGCGTGAAGGAAACGGTACCGTTTTGGTGAATGCTTGTGGGAGAGATCTGTTGCCAGCGATTGATTTTCAAGCGTTTAGCGTGCTGTCTTCAGATTTGTTGACGTGTGCGAAGCTACGTCGTTTGATTTAATTGAAACGCTGTCGTTTGGATAAGTGGCTACGTCGTCGTTTTAGCATTGTGTGTTGCTAAGGCGTAGAGATCTGTTTTTAGTGTGGCGCGTTATGAGACCAGCGATGTGTTGAGTGCTGAGATCTGTTTTACCGATGCGCTGTCGTTTTGACTTTTGAACGAGTGTTTGTTGTTAACGCTGGGATCTGGAGGTTATTAGCGTTGTTGGAGAGATCTGTTTGACGCTATTCCTTGATGTAGGAATCTGTTTCTGTCGGTGGATGAATTAATCAGATTTCTCGCGTCTATATAAGAAGCATGGCTTGGCTTCGTTTTACTTCACCAGATCACATACTTACCAAAATTCTCCCGACCTTCATTCTCTATCTCTCAAACCCTCGATTACTGTTCACCGTGATCTTTTCCGGTGATTTCCCATCGACTCCGGCCACTGTTTTTCACGTTCGAGGTGGCGTTGGACTCCTCTTGAGAAGCTCTTCCATTCTATACCACTTTGGGAGGCTGCAATTGGCTAGTTTAGGAACGCGAAGTTGTTGCTCGGTTGTGCGTGGTGTCGTACAGCAGGTGTTGAATCAGATTTCTCGGACCCTGTTTGTAGTCATTGTTGTACAGGAGGTTAAAGGTACGGATCTGAGCTTGATGTAGCTGGGAATTGGCGTGAGATTGAATGCTAGATGGTTGTTGTGCATTGCCGTGGAAGTTGCTGTGTGCATATGTGATTGCTGTTGATTTTAGCTGCTATGTTTATGCATACACGCATTTCCCATATTGCATTCGTATTTCTGTTGCAGCTGTCGCTTTGTATTCTGTTGTATTGTTGTTGTTTCTTACCAGGATGTGAGGGCGAGCGGCAATACCGCACTCTCATCTCCCTGCTGGGATTTGTTAGCCATCATGCGCGGAGTGGTTAACTACCACAGTTCATGGGCGAGGCAACGTCAGGTTGAGTTGTTTGATGCATTTGGTATTTGGGTGGAGTGTCAAGGCGAGTGGCTCATTACCACACTTTGAACTCACCATGTGGCCACTGATTCGTTGCTGATCTCGTGGAGCTATGTTTGAGTTCCTTGGCTCCCTTGTTGGTTATAGCCTTCAGCTGTTATCCGGTGTGTCATGCATAGCATCTGCATTTTATCTTATGCATTCCTTTATGCTATTTCAGTTGCTCTCCGTACTGGGGTTTGACCCCATGTCCCTCTGGGGCTTGGTTGTTTTCCTTGCTTGTGTTGTTTTCAGGGAACCCAGGTTTTACAGCTGGTCGTGGTTTTAACCCAGCTGGTGGTGCCCCAGGAGGTAGTTAGAGTATCCCAATGGCGTATAGAATATTAATATGTATCAGTATTCTTAGCCAGGGGATGCCCTGCGCTTTGTCATTGTATTTGGTCGTTGGAGTTTGATACATGTTATCGTTGCTGTTGTTATGCTATACTGTTGGTCATTTTTATAAACTGTGATATCTATTTTGAGTATCGCATTATTTTAAATTATAATGTTTTAAAACCGTCAGGCCAAAAATGAAAATTTTACCCGCTTTTTGATAACTTCCGCATGTTTTTGTGTGTTTGTACTCTGTTTAGAACGAGTCCTGACATGGACAGCAATGGCCTCTCAGATCATTGATCTTTTATCTGTTGCACACGATAAATCACTTGACGAATTACAAGCACAACAGCAAGAACATGGGATAATAATGGATCGACCAAGCTCTTCTCAATCTTTTGATGATTCTGCTGCCAGTAGTGGTGCTGTTCTTGCCCAATTCTATTCTCTGGCTAAGTCCATCTGCTGGGTACGGCCAATGGTACTTGTTGATGGGATTTGGACGCCCCTACAGGGCAATGATTACTGGAGAACCAGTTGCAGGTTGTCCATCTTTGTGAATTGGAAACTATTGCCAGAAAGATTGATTAAAGAAAAATTTTTTCCCCATGTTTATTTTATTGATCCTGTTCAGTAATGGGGAGCCGCGCCTTCGATAATAAGGAGGGTAGAGTTGTAACGCCCCAAAATCCATAGGACCACATTATGCATTTTGTTCATTTTATAGATTTAATATGGCATGTTGAAATGTTATGCATATATGTTTTAAGTGATTTCAGAAAAAAAAATATAGATGTGACGTAGCTGGTTTCAGTGGATGACTCCAAGGATGATGCACGAGCAAGTTTTTAAAGGGATTGAAAATATCTTTAAGGATGACAAATGATTTCTTTTGAAAAAGGTTTAGTGTTTTACAAATTAAAATGAGAGGAAGGGAATTTTACTAAATTTTATAAGTGTGTCATGCTTAATTTCACAAGTAGCATGCCACTAATCCCTTTCATATAAAAACCTGTTTTGAAAGCAAGATCCTTATCATTTGCAAAAGAAAATCTTTAGTGTTCCTCAAAATATTCTCCAGAAAAGTTCGTGTGTTGCTTAAGGAGAAGATTTCTGGAGGAATCGGTTGCTGTTACAAAGCTTCGTTTAAGGCAAGTAAAAGCTGATTCTTGACTCACCATTTAAAGCATATATTGATGTTTTCTGAGTCTTCTTGCCTATATGTTACAGTATGTTTAAAGTTCATGTTTAAAATGATTTATGCATGAAAGAAGGAAAGAAAGATGGGTTCAAAATGATGTTTTGATGCTTCCATATGTTTTCCAGAAAGTTTATGATGTTTTAAAGTACTGAGGATTCGAGTTTAATCCAAGAATGTTTATGAATGTTCTTCCTTTTAGTAGTCGTAATATCAGAATTTGATGACAACGGCTGATAGCGTAGTTGTTGTTTTGATGTTACGCATATCAAGTCAAATTTCAGCAGTTGCGTTGTTTTCGTAAAATCAGTAGTTGCACTGTTCATTCCAGCAGTTGCATTCCATTGTAGTATTCCAGCAGTTGCACTATTCACTTCTAAAGTACTATTCATTGCGACTGTACTGTTCATTGCGACTGGTTCCAAATCCTTGCGTCTGGTTATTTAGCAAAAATCCTTGCGTCTGGTTATTTAGCAAAAATCCTTGCGTCTGGTTTCACGTATGTTAGCGCTTTTCTTGCGACTGGTTTATGCGCCTACGACGTCGTTTCCTTAAGTTGTAGCTGTCAACAGATAGTTACTGTTCATGTTAGCAGATATTCTTACGTCATTATGTCTGTTTCCTATTTCAACGATATCGTTTCATGTAATACGTTTGTTTTTAGTAAAAAGACCTTGCAGTTGGTTTCTTTCAGCCATATTCGTGAACAGTAGAAATCTATTTTGTTTCATAGTACTGTTCCATTTTCTTGCGACTGGTTCCTGTCTTGCGACTAGTTCCTATTCATTGCGACTGGTTTCTCTTATGACTGGTTTCATTTCAATGATATGTTTCCAATAGCTGAATTCGATACTCGGTAAAATTTTAAGTTGCGTTTGTTTTCGTTAAATCAGTAGTTGCACTGTTCATTCCAGCAGTTGCATTCCATTTAATATTCCAGCAGTTGCACTATTCACTTCTAAAGTACTATTCATTTCGACTGGTACTGTTCATTGCGACTGGTTCCAAATCCTTGCGTCTGGTTATTTAGCAAAAATCCTTGCGTCTGGTTATTTAGCAAAAATCATTGCGTCTGGTTTCACGTATGTTAGCGCTTTTATTGCGACTGGTTGATGCGCCTAACGACGTCGTTTCCTTAAGTTGTAGCTGTCAACAGATAGTTACTGTTCATGTTAGCAGATATTCTTACGTCATTATGTCTGTTTCCTATTTCAACGATATCGTTTCATGTAATACGTTTGTTTTTAGTAAAAAGACCTTGCAGCTGGTTTCTTTCAGCCATATTCGTGAACAGTAGAAATCTATTTTGTTTCATAGTACTGTTCCATTTTCTTGCGACTGGTTCCTGTCTTGCGACTGGTTCCTATTCATTGCGACTGGTTTCTCTTATGACTGGTTTCATTTCAATGATATGTTTCCAATAGCTGAATTCGATACTCGGTAAAATTTTAAAGTGGAAGCAGGAGTTTTTAAATGATGGAACCCGATGATTTTAAGAAGGAAAGTTTAAAGAGAATGATGTTAAAGGAACAAAAGTTTATTTTAAGATTTATGGCAAAGATAACAGACGGTCATAATGCGTGAGGTAAGCAGCTATCAGTTTCCCTCCCATAAAGAGAAGGGTGAGCAGTCGTCTATATGTTGGTTGCCCTAACGCAAAGAAGCCAAAGGCTAAGGCTGATATCAATAGTCACTTGATCAGGTGCAACACGGACCTAAGGAGAGCTTCTGAGCCATAAATCTTGGAAAAATGATATTATGTTGAGATATGGGCTATTATCCCCTGTCTCCAAGTTTATGAAAGAAAGAATGAATGTTTATGAAATGTTTACGAAAGAAAATGATATTGATCATTGATGTTCCTTTAACTTATGTATTGATCAGATGTCCACCTGTGTATTTGAACTTGTTATTATTCAGGTTTTACTTGTTGAGCCCCTAGGCTCATTAGCTTTTAAAATGGTGCAGGTGCGACAGCTGGAGAGCGAACAGAAGGTAAAACTTGAATCAGCTGCTGGGCGGTGTGTGTTTGTCAAAGGCCATCGTTTTCCGTGTCATAGCTGATGTTGTTTTGTTTTAGAATGTACTGTATTAGATCAGTTGCAACAGTTGTACATTTATATAGAATATCAACTGTTGTAAATCGCAATTGCAATTTATAATAAAGTCTGTTTTTCTGCAAATGTTTCCAGTAGTTGGCGCGCAATTGAGTGTCTGTTAGATTTGTCTTTGTGTTTTCCGTTTCTTTTTAAAGTTATAAGAAATACAGCTTATAACAAATTGTCTTTCAGCCCTTCTTTTTATTTGAAAATTTTTATTTATCCCAATTCATGATTCTCTTGGGTTCGGGCGTCACAAGGTGGTTCTTGAAAGAGCATTTTAAAGTTAAAATTTTTTTTAAGGTTTTAAAAACATTTTCAACTCTGATAGTTTATCGAAACTGTTTTTATGTGGCAGTAGCTAATCTGTGCTACAAATTTAAGGTTTTTAAAACTCATATAAAGATAGGAAGAGTAATGATTATTGAATTGCGGAGCAGTTTTTCGAAAGAAAAGTGCAGCAATATCTGTTCTGACGAGTTGACATAGATTCCACGAGATATGTGTGGACGCCAAGATCTCTAGTTTTGGTTGTGCTAAAATTAGAGAAAAAGTGGAAGAGATTTTGTAAATTCAATCTTTAATTATCCTCTAATCTGAATAGATGAGAATTTTCAATAGCATATTATTGTTTTTAAAATTCATATCATGCATGTTATTTTCTGCAAATTGTCATACCTTCCAAAATATTTTATTTTCGAAAATTGGAAAACCTCGTGCTGTGATAGGGGGGGTTTGTTTAGTTATGAAGGGGGAGAGATTTCGCATCCCTTTTTGTTTCCCATAAAAAGGAGTATTTTGAAAATCGTTTCTATTTGCGTTCTGATTATCCAACGTTTGTGTTAATCAAAAAGGGGAATATTGTTGGATCTGTGTAACAGATCAGATCTTAATTTTGATAAACACAAAACCTGTTGTTATGTCTCTAACGATTCAATTGAGTGTGCAGATCTAAGCTGAAATAGATCAGATGACGAAGAAGCTCAGAGGTCTAAGCTGGAACAGTAGGGGACGCCCAAAATGATCCAGTAGATGACATCCGAGCAAACCCAGCTCGGAGCAAGAGCAGCTTAGAAAGTCAGAGGGCCGAGCTGAAAGCTGAAGAACTGTACATTATAAGAAGATCTGAGCTCAGTTACGAACTGCAGGTCAGTTCATATGGAGCTTCGAGTTAGAGCAGTTCATATCAGCTCAGAGCGGAATCGGTTCAGATCAGCTTAGAGCAATTCAGATGAGAACAATACAGAATCAGCTCAGAGTAAGTAGATTAGATCATATGAGAACAGATCAGATAAGTGGTTCGGATCATCTTAGAGCAGAACATAATAGAATCCGCTCAAGGCAGAACAGAATAGAATCGGCTCAGATCTGTTAAAGCGCAATAATAGATCAGTTTAGAATCAGCTTAGGGAAGAAAAGTTCTGGGATCAGAAGAAGTTCAGATCATATTAGAAGCACAGAAAGAATCAAATCAGCTTAGAGCCTACAAGAGCAGCTCAGTGCTTAGAACAGATCAGATAAGGGAGATCAGCTTAGATAAGCAGCTCAGACAGAATCATCTTAGAGTATATCATAACAGAGCAGCACTGAGTCGATCATCTTATATAAGATTAGAGTATATAAGAACAAGAGCGGCTTAGAGAAGAAGCACAAAAACAGCTCAAGAGCAGAAACACTCAGATTAGAACAGCTTAGAGAAAATCATCTCAGAGCAGCTTAGAGAAGAGCACAACAGAACAGAGTGAAGCTTTGACCAGACCCGAAGGATAATAGCTAAGACAAATTAGTTTGTACAAGCCTTATTTCGAATACTAGAAGACAAAATAATTTGTCTGATCAAGACAGAGCTCATATGTTCAAAGTCAACAAAGCCTGCAAACGCATTAAATGATGAAGGACGCAAGGTACAACAATGACAGAACATTCTAGAAGCTTTTTCAACGGCTGAAACCTGTGTCCAACGGTAACATGAGTTCAGAGGCTTTATATATGCAATACAGACGATGAACAAAAAAGCGAGAGAGATGATGTACAAAACAAAACAGAGAGTGAAGCAATGTGCAATAGTCGAGAGCTATTACACTAAGGTGGCAGCTGGTGTACAAGCTGAGATCTGGTGCCCAGGTGTGAGCTGTGCAAAGCCAAGAGCTTAAACTCAGAATCCTTATAGTCAACTGCACAACTTGGGAAAAGGATGAAGATATCAGCTTAGGAAGAAGCACTTCCCAGTGTGTGAGAAAACAATTTGAGAGAGTGAGCTTACACTGTAATAATTCTCACACACATATTCACTCGCATATATGACAGCCGAGAGCTGAATAGAATAGTTGAGTGAATCACAAATCAAATCAAATGTAATCTGTCTTGGCACAATGACGTTAAACTTAGTGTTTGTAATCTTTCTCACGGAGACATTAAACAAGAGAATAGAGTGACACAACTTGCGAGCTAGTGTGCAGCAGAGTCTAGGAGTCTAAGCTTTGGGCAGTGGGTAAGTCCCAGCTGAGGTTGGTCTTTACAGATTGTTGTAAGATCAAAGTCTTCTAGTGAATCCTTCCAGTAATGGAAGAATGGGAGACATAGGAGATTCAACTCAAAACTTCCAAAAACAAATTCCAATGTTTGTTTTCTTTATTGCTTTCTGCATCGCATACTTGTTTTAAAACCAGCTTTTAGATTTCAATTTTTAGAGAGTATATTCAGATGTTTTCCGCTTGGTTTTTATACCAGATCTGATATACTTTTCGGTGCTAAAACCTTTCAACTCTCATAGCTATTATTGCTCATGTTTTAGTTCATTCAGATCGTGTTTAGCTCTTCTCCATGTTGATTCAGCTTAGGCGTGATATGTTCAGCACGAAGAGCTGGTCAGCCCCTCCCCACTCCGTGTTGTTTTTAAAACCCATTTTAAAAGCAAATGTTCTGAATTTTTGATCCATGCATTGGTGTCCTATCTGTGTGAGATCTCCCATACAGTTCTAGGACCTATCAATTGTTATCAGAGCTATTGCACTGTTCAGCACGTGCACGATCTAGTCAGCACGCAGTGCACAATCTGCTGTTTTCCGATCCTTTCAAAGTGTTTTGTTCTTCAAAAGTGATCGAAAAGATTGGTTTTACAAAAAAAATGTTAGTTTTTCTTTCAAAATTGCTGGGATGTACGAAAATAGCTTCAAAGTAAAGTCCTCTGAATGTTTTAGTGATTTAGTCGTGCTGTATGGCTAAGGAGGAGGTTCCGAGATGATAGGCAAAGTTGGTCTAGTTAGAACGTTGTTTTTGTATGATAAGCTTAGCTAATCTATTTGAACTTCTCCAAGCTGTTTACAGTACTCGTGCTGGATAGGTAGGGATGAAGTTCTGAGCTGATAGGCAAAGCTGGTCTAATTAGAACATTTTTCTTTGCTGATCAGCTAAGCTAATATATTCAAACTTCTCCAAGTTGTTTCCCGTATGGGATGATTCGTTCGATGCTTCCAGTTCATAATTTGATCCACGAACAGTTCCAGGGACACTTGTGATATGTTTAATTCCCCTGACCTGATTTTAAGTCGCGATCTATTCACGATAAGATATTTCTCCGAGCTGATTTGAACCTGTGATCTAACTTCGTTCTTCTAATCTGAGCTGACTATCTCTTTTCTTTAAGATTACGAGCTGTTTCAAGTGTGCAATTTGTTTTCCCCCTCTGAGCTGCTCTAAGCTCGCGATCCGGTCTGATTATCTTAATCTGAGTTGACCTTGCTTGACCTTTTTAATTTTGCCTGTCTGTTCTGAGTTGTGTTGACTTTCTCTAATCTGATTTGGCCAACCAGTCATAATCTGATTTCTCACCCAGAGATGTTTTACGTTAGTAATCTGATTTGATCCATTCACTTCAGTTTGATCTGAATCTCAACAAGTCATGTTTCTAATATGATTTAAGTTCATAATCTAAATTCAGTTCTGAACCAGTTAATGGTCATGATATGTTTACCACTCCGAGCTTATCTGAGTTTGCGATCTGATTCAACCTAGGTCCATTCTCGACTATATCCTTAGTAAAGTTTAATCGTTCCTTGGTCCAAACTATTAGTTTTTTTTTTACGATTTTACCTACCATCAACTTCTAAGAAGTAAATAAATCAGTAAAGAATCATTTACTTCTTCTGTTATAGTTAAATTCAGAAGTTTTGGTGAAGAAAAATAAAAGATATTAATCAGCTCAAAGAGACAAGATCTGGACGAAGCTTACAACGTTGGACGTAAAACCAGATCGGAGCAGAGCTTAGATGGTTAAGTTCAAACCAGCTCAATGTATTCTGGTACGCCGGTTGAGGACAAACCAGCAAAGGTAAATATGGTCAAGCTGGTTAAGGTCAAACCAGTCCAAATAATACTTACCCAGATAAGGACAGACCAATTGAGCAAAGTCGAGTTTTGAAGAATAGAAAAAGTTTGAATCGATTTAGAAGAAAAATAAAACAGTGGGAGTGATAAGTGATATAACAGGTCAGCTGGAATACCAGTTAAGTAAACCAACTCGAAGCAGATCGGTCCTACAGGTGTTATCGTACTAAATATATAAGTGTACAAATATTGGTATCTGAATCAGTATAGAACAAAGACATGAGCAAAATATTTCAAAGCAAATTGGATTTAATCAAGCTCAAAACCCTATCTAGAAAAGCAGCTCAATGTTCTGAAACCATATCGGGAACCTAGCTAAGTCAAGGACAACTTAGAAAATTGAATTTCGGAGTATTTGAAGCTACATACAGTTTGATGTGATACATTTTACCTCTCTGCAGTGATTTGTAGTCGTTGGAACTACTTTGAGCTAATTCCAGATACGTAGAGATACGGTTCAAACTGAAGACGGGGCAGAGTTGCTAAAAAGGGTAATGCATTTTAGGGAGACGTACAAATATCGTACAAGCATTTAAGTCTTCGGAGGATTTTCAATTTGGATACAGCAGACGTGTCTACTGGTAACATTTATTACAGTTGTATCCAAGGGTATAAATAGAAGAGCATATCAGCTGTGAAGGGGTTACGAGAACGGACTACAACAAATTTATTGAACTACGAGCTAACAATCCTTCTCAAGCAAAAGCAGAGTTCATCTATTGAACCAGCTCACAGCTAGTGACACACGCACAGCTTGAATATTCTATTCCTTGTGTCACACAATCTTCTACACACACTCTGTAGTGTTGAGCGATCATTGTAAATCATAAACAGAGAGTGTTGAGTGCTAGATTTGCACAACCAGCTCAGTGTTGTGTTCATTGTATTTACTAACCAGATCGTGGACTCCTTATCTTTTACATTCTCGTATTTATTTATCTGTTCACTGATTGAATCGTGTTTTTCCGCATAAAATCATTTTATTACACGAGACAACAGTAATCACTGAGAACCCTTCAATCTGGTAACTCGGTTGAAGGTTTGCATCGAGCAGTAAAATGTTTTAAAACATATTTTTCAAACAAAATAGCAAAGGAGTTCATTCACCCCACCCCTCTGAACTCCCGAGCTTGTTTTTCAATCCTAACAAGTGGTATCAGAGCTCGGTTTGTCAGTGTTTGAACAGTTTATTCATTTATATTTAATGTCAATTTCTCACAACAAGATTCCTACGTTTTCCAAGGAGGAATACGACGTCTGGAAGATTCGGATGCAGGCGCCCCTAGCAGCACAAGACGATGACATGTGGTTCGTAATAACTAATGGGCCCATGCAAATAATGAAAATGAACAAGACTGTGGCTATAACTGCAGGTGCACCTCAGTGGATAGAGAAACCCAAACTAGAGTGGACCTCTGAGGACAAGAATAAAGCTAATTTGGATAACTTCGCCAAGGAAATCTTGTACAAGAAGCTAGACAATAACATGTTTAGAAAAATCCAGACATGCACAACTGCGAAAGAAATCTGGGAAAATCTGACCCAGATCTGTGAGGGCAATGAAGAAACAAAACAAAACAAGTTGACCGTGGCCCTGCAAAAGTTCAAGATGATCAGGATGAAGCTTGATGAAAAAATGGCAGAGTTTGATGAACGGTTTAGCTCACTAGTGATTGAGCTAACCAGATTGGGCAAATCCTACATCAACAAGAAGCTAGCCCTGAAGGTGATGCGAGCACTTCCCAAGGAGTGGGATGTGAAAACGATGTCCATGCGGGAGTCGATGTTCCATCCACTTCTCAACCAACCAGAGCTCTCGCTGCTACAACTCCAGAACAGAGTCCATGTTCCACCAGCAGCAGATCGGCAAAGGAGATGAGCAAGGATGTCATGTCCTTGTTCGATTGGGCAAATCCTACATCAACAAGATGCTAGCCCTGAAGGTGATGCGAGCACTTCCCAAGGAGTGGGATGTGAAAACGATGTCCATGCGGGAGTCGATGTTCCATCCACTTCTCAACCAACCAGAGCTCTCGCTGCTACAACTCCAGAACAGAGTCCATGTTCCACCAGCAGCAGATCGGCAAAGGAGATGAGCAAGGATGTCATGTCGTTGTTCATAAAGAAATACGAAAAATTTATGCTGAAGCATAATACTAAACCCTCTTACTTTGATTCTCCTAAAAAGAATGTTAATTCTCCTTCTGATGACAAATGTGTTAAGATAAAATTTATAAGTTTTTGTGATAAAAAAATAAGACTAAAAACTGACCTTAAGTATTCGAAGAGGATAACAGATTCCGTGACGTCATACCATTGTATTGAAGATTTCAGATTCGGGAGTTATGAGTTAAGTTGCATTGACATCTGTGTTGATTATTTGGGGATTAATCAAATATCGAGTCAAGTATTCAGTTATCGGGTGAGGAATTCAGATTTAAGTTCTCAAGATATCGGGTTATTTGAGTAATCGATTTTATCAGTTATCGGGACAGTATTTTAGATTTGAAGGGACTCAGACTTGATTCAAAAGCTACAGTAAGAGATCTGTTTTAGAGCAAAGTACTTTTAGACTTGATTCAAAGGCTTCAGTAACAGATTCCGTTATATTGACTCAGGAGGTATTATTCAGATTTGCGAGTATAAATAGACTCTACTCAAGTTACTGAAGATATCAGCATTTCAGACATTGTTACAGAGCAAGCAGCGTTCATCAGTTTTGAGGTTATCAGAATTGTTTGATTCAGACTTACGAGCAGTGTTCTTTCAGATGTCGTAGCATTTCAGTTTTTACAAGGTTACGGAGATATTTCAGATATGATGGCAAAATGAAAAGAGAGTCTATAGCAATTCACGAAAGGAAAATATTTCAGACTTCTCTATCAAAACAGATTTGAGCTTCGAACCACCTCAGATGTTATAAAAGGATTATTTGAGGAGAATCAACGGTCATGATTTTATCGCGTAAAAGCCTGGAATTAAGGAGACAGAATCACAGCTATTTTGGGTAAAATTGCACAGTACGCAGAGTGCTTGATACGATGATTACCAACTTTGGTATGTAAGTCAATTTAGCCCTGACAAGCGCAGTTTACTTTTTTCATGGTATTAATGGAGCATTAAATGCTATGATACGAAGAAGATATGCAAAGGAACCTATCTCTACTCGCTACATTTATTGACCGATGAAGACAAAGAGTATAAAAGGCTGAAGAATTCAAATGAAGATGGCTTCTGCTTCTGTTCCTCTTCGCTATCAGTGATTCACAACGCTTATTCTTTGTCATCAAAAAGCTCTCAAAATATTCACTGGAATCATTCATTGCAAATATATTCTAAGTCCAGTATTACAACTCGAAGAACATTTAAGTTCAGCCTTCAGAGTTTTTAACCTTCGAGTTATCTTCTGGTTTACATTTGTAAACAGTTCTTGTTGATAAAAGAAGCATAAGATTTACAGTGATCAATAATAATGTATTTCATTGTAATATCCATTTTTGAGTCTGTAAAGAACTTGCTGTGTGAAGCAGTTCAAGAAATTAAGTTGTTTGTAATCAGCAGTGTATCTGCGTTAGTTGGAGATTGCTAGGAGTTCATCTTGAGTGAGGCTCGGTGACTGGGTGTAGACAGAAGCTGTGTGCATCAAATTCTTCTAGTGGAACCTTCCTGCAAAGGAAGAAGGGGAGACGTAGGATCTTCAGATCCGAACTTTAATAAACAAACTCTGAACCTTGCACTTTTACTTATTGCATTGTATTTACATTTATACTGTTCACTGGTGGATCGAATTCTTTGCCCGTTGGGCCGGTCCAAGTCCAACACTTAATCTATTTAAAATAGACTTAAGAGACTTGATTACATACACAATACTTAACCTAACCCTAAAGCAAGCGCCGCCCCTCCTCTCCTCTCTCAAGCCGCCGTGTGCGCCGCCGCCGCCGCCTTCCTCGCCGGAAAATTTTTTCCGGCCAATTCGACGAGGAGAATCCGTCCGCGCAGATCTCGTCACGCCTTCTAGTGCAGGGTGACGAAGGAGTCTCGTATCCAGTCGTGGACCGGATTGGCGTTGTCTACCGCGTTCTACCGTGAAGTGCCGTTTTCTTTACGAAACGGTCGGAGTCAGGAACAAGTTCCAGCAAGGTAGTGTTTTGAACACCCTATGAATGACATTAATTGTTAATTGTTTTATCGTATTGATCGTCTCCCGGCATCTATTTTCTGTTCTTCCGCTGCCTAGCCGGGGGGCGCGATCCGGATCCCCAACATGTCATTACAGATGGACCCATGAAGATAATGAAGGCAAACACTGCTATAGCCATATCTGCTGGAGCACCAGAATGGGTAGAAAAGAGAAGATATGAATACACTACTGAGGAGAAGAAGAAATCGAACTTGGACAACGTGGCCATAGATATCATGTATAAGACGCTTGATAAAAACATGTTCAGCAAAATCAAAATATGTGCCACTGCGAAGGAGATATGTGAGAAGTTGATTCAAACCTGCGAAGGAAATGATGAGACCAAGGAAAATAAGCTTACTATTGCACAACAGAAGTATGAGTCGATGAAGATGAGAGAAGGAGAAATGATGCAATTCCTGAGAAGATCCTATAGCCCTTCTTTTTCTTATAACCGATCAATTCCGCTGAACAACTCAGCAATGATGCAATGTCCCTCTTCGTCAAGAATTTTGGGAAATTCCTGAGAAGATCCTATAGCCCTTCTTTTTCTTATAATAATGTTAACAAATCTGAAAAATTATCTACTAATATGAATTGTTACAATTGTGGTCGTCCAGGTCACTTTGCTGCAGACTGTAACAGACCAAAGAAGGAGGACAGGCCTAAAAGGGATGAGAAGAAGGATGACAGATCCAAGGAAAGATCAAAATAAAGAAGGATGAGGACAAGATCTGATAAAAGACCCAACAGAAAGAATGATAGAAAAGTGCTTGTTGCAGAAGAAAGCAACAAAAACTGGGCAGATTCAGATTCCGATTCTTCATCCAGTAGCTCTTCATCAAGCGATAGTGAACAGGAGGAAGTTCACTGCCTAATGGCTAATCAACCTTCAGATGATGAGGTATTGATTTTTCCAACACTGAATTCACACGGGAGGACCTAATCAACGCACTCAATGAAATGGTCCATGAGTACAGAAAGCTTTCTCAAACATTCAAGGAAGTCAAAGCTGAAAACATGGATTTGAAAAATAGCTCAGTATAACCAAGCACCGTTCAACTTGGTGAAATTGACAGTTTACAAATCGAGTTGAGTAAGCTGAAGACTGAGAATGAATCGTTGAGATCAAGATCCTGTGAGCTCTAATCAGAAAACGAAAGGTTAAATTTGTTAATGAGCTCCTGGACCCAGTCTTCTGTCTCTCTAAGTAAGTTGCATGAGATTCAAAAGCCACTTAATGACAAATCTGGCTTAGGTTTCAATGCTGAAAGCAGCTCCGGAGAGACCTGTACTCATTCAAATCTGGTATATGACAAATTCAAAAAGATGAATTTTGTCAAAGCCAGTGTGATACATGATACATGTGAGTCGGTAAGTATGATGACCAGATCTCGGGCCTACTGAATCAGAAGGGAAAGCTGGTATTGGCTATGTCAGACCCGAGAACTCTAAGTCTAGTTGGCTAAAGAATAGACTTGACAAAGAAAAATCGAAAGCTGGATCCAAGTCGTTTGTTCATAACCAACAAAGACGTGGTTCTAAGAAGGTAAAATCTGAATGGAGAAAGGTTCAGCCCCGAAGAGATCTGAATGGTCAAAATACCAAACCAAAACTCAACAGATATCACCATATTTCTGCACACACCCTTATGGACTTTCATACTGGGAAACTGTTAAGGTAATTCAAGTATGGGTCCCGAAAGGGGTAATCCGATCTGGACCCAAGTAAAATTGGGTACCAAAATTTGTTTTCGTGTTTGCAGGACAACAGGTACAAAGCTGGAGATGAGTCAATCATATGGTACCTTGATAGTGGCTGTGCACGACACATGACTGGAAATCCAATGCTACTAACAGATGTGATTCCTCACAAAGGAGCGAAGATCGTTTTTGGTGATAACTCACATGGTAAACTGTGGGTAAGGGTAAGCTTACCCATGGTAATATTTCAATATCTGATATTTTAGTTGTTGAGAACTTGTGCTACAATTTAATTAGTATAAGTCAGCTGTGTGACAAGCGTTACACAGTTAGCTTCCAAAAGCACACTTGCATAGTTCAGAGTCCAGAAGGTCTGACCGTATTGGTGGGTAAAAGATCGGGGAATACCTACATTATCAATTGGTCAGAGCAAATGGGATCTGAATAGATCTGCCTTGCAGTTGACTCTTCCAAGCGTTCGCTATGGCATCAGTGAATGAATCATTTGAACTTTAAAACACTTGCCAAATTGAGTCAGCATGAACTGGTTTCTGGTATGCCTAAAATCAATTTTTCTAAGGACAAGATTTGTGCTGCATGTCAGCTTGGTAAACAAATTCGTTCTACTTTTAAAAATATAAATGCGGTAAACGTTCTTTCCGAAGCTTAGAGCTTTTACACATGGATATTTTCGGTCCTATTCCCGTATTCAAAAAGATGAATTTTGTCAAAGCCAGTGTGATACATGATACATGCGAGTCGGTAAGGTATGATGACCAGATCTTGGGGCAACTGAATCAGAAAGGGAAAGCTGGTATCGGCTATGTCAGACCTGAGAACTCTAAGTTTAGTTGGCTAAATAACGGACTTGACAAGGAAAAGGCGAAATCTGGATCCAAGTCGTTGGTTCAGAACCAACAAAGACGTGGTTCTAAGAAGGTAAAATCTGAATGGAGAAAGGTTCAGCCCCGAAGAGATCTGAATGGTCAAAATACCAAACCAAAACTCAACAGATATCACCATATTTCTGCACACACCCTTATGGACTTTCATACTGGGAAACTGTTAAGGTAATTCAAGTATGGGTCCCGAAAGGGGTAATCCGATCTGGACCCAAGTAAAATTGGGTACCAAAATTTGTTTTCGTGTTTGCAGGACAACAGGTACAAAGCTGGAGATGAGTCAATCATATGGTACCTTGATAGTGGCTGGGCACGACACATGACTGGAAATCCAATGCTACTAACAGATGTGATTCCTCACAAAGGAGCGAAGATCGTTTTTGGTGATAACTCACATGGTAAACAGTGGGTAAGGGTAAGCTTACCCACGGTAACATTTCAATATCCGATATTTTAGTTGTTGAGAACTTGTGCTACAATTTAATTAGTATAAGTCAGCTGTGTGACAAGCGTTACACAGTTAGCTTCCAAAAGCACAATTGCATAGTTCAGAGTCCAGAAGGTCTGACCGTATTGGTGGGTAAAAGATCGGGGAATACCTACATTATCAATTGGTCAGAGCAAATGGGATCTGAATAGATCTGCCTTGCAGTTGACTCTTCCAAGCGTTCGCTATGGCATCAGTGAATGAATCATTTGAACTTTAAAACACTTGCCAAATTGAGTCAGCATGAACTGGTTTCTGGTATGCCTAAAATCAATTTTTCTAAGGACAAGATTTGTGCTGCATGTCAGCTTGGTAAACAAATTCGTTCTACTTTTAAAAATATAAATGCGGTAAACGTTCTTTCCGAAGCTTAGAGCTTTTACACATGGATATTTTCGGTCCTATTCCCGTAACTAGCTTAGGGGGAACGAACTACACCCTAGTTGTTGTTGATGATTTTACAAAATTCACTTGGGTGCTGTTTTTAAAATCAAAATATGATACCGCTGACCAACTGATTCGGCTTTTAAAACGTTTACAAAATGACAGATCTTGTACAGTCAATCGGATAAGAAGTGATCGTGGTGCCGAGTTTTTAAATAAAAATTTATCTTCTTATCTGGATGACATAGGGATAAAGCATGAGCTTTCTGCAGCTAGAACTCCTCAACAGAACGGGATAGTTGAGAGGAGAAATCGTACTTTAAAAGAAGCTGCTAGATCTATGATTGCTTATTTCGGCATTTCGCAAAAATTCTGGGCAGAAGCAGTTAACACAGCTTACTACACTCAGAACAGATCTATGATTAATAAGTTGCAAGACAAAACCCCATATGAGATCTGGAATGGCAAGAGACCTGATATTTCATATTTCAGAGTGTTTGGGTGCAGATGCTTCATCCATAATAATGGTAAGAAGCACCAAACAGCTTTTGATGCTAAATCTGATGCAGGTATATTCCTAGGTTATTCAGCTGTGAGCAAAGCGTACAGAGTTTTCAACAATTGAAGTCTGACAGTTGAAGAATCAGCACACGTTGTTTTTATGAGAAAAGTTTCAACTCCAACTCAGCTGTGAGCCTTAACAATTTGTGCATACGTCTAGAATCATCCAGCCTTGATGACTCAGACGATTACGTTCCTCAACAAAGATACTCAGCAGAGATAGAACCAGCGCTGGACACACCGCATGACAACGCTCAAACAGATCTGACAGGTAACCCAGTGGTTGCTGATTTGACTAACGTTGACCAGGTGCAGGATCAGATCTCATCAAGTGTACCAGTTGCTGGAGCTCAAGTGATCAACGTTCCAGATGTTGTACCAATATATCCCTCTATACATCGAATGACATCTGATGCACACCATGCGAGCACATCTCAATTGGTTTCTGGATCAAATCTGTAACAAGGATCTTATCAATTGACATAAAACAATCCAGATGTGACCATCCAGCCAGACATCCAAGCAGAACAAGGAGCAAATTCAATCGGATCTGATCTTCGATGGAATAGAAATCATCCACCCGAGAAGGTCATAGGTAACATTAACTCTCATGTTCGCACACGAGGCCAGCTATTGCATGATCATTTTGATTCAGCATTCATTTCACACATAGAACCTAAACAGATATACGAAGCCTTAGCTGACCCAAGATGGATGATGCAATGCAAGAAGACTAAATCAGTTTAAGCGTAAATAATGTTTAGGCAACTTGTACCTAGAGTAGTAACAAGGAACAAAGCTAGACTAGTTGCTCAGGGCTTTAGACAAATGGAAGGTATAGATTTTGATAAAACCTTTGCACCTGTAGCTCGATTAGAAGGCATTCGCATGTTCTTAGCATATGCTGGATAAAGACTTCAAAGTCTTTCAAATGGATGTTAAGAGTGCATTTCTTAATGGCATCCTAACTGAGGAAGTGTATGTTGCACAACCTCCTGGCTTCGTAAATCATACATATCCAGATTATGTTTATAAATTGGATAAAGCTCTATATGAAGCAAGCACCCAGAGCTTGGTATGATACACTGTCTAAGTTTCTTATTGAGCATGATTTCACTATAGGTACAGTTGATAAGACGCTATTTAAATTTGTGAAATCAGATCATGTCTTGTTAGAACAAATCTATGTTGATGATATTATATTTGGGTCAACTAACCCCAACTTGTGCCAGAAATTTTCTAAGTTGATGCAGGACAAGTTTGAGATGAGCATGATGGGATAGCTGACGTTATTTCTGGAATACAAGTGAGACAGCATGACAATGGAATCTTCATCAATCAAGCAAAATACACGAAAGAACTGCTGAAGAAATTTGGCATGGATAATTGCTCAGCAGCAGCGACGCCAATGAGCTCCTCAATCAAGCTAGACAAAGACGAAGCTGGATCTGCCATTGATGTGAGACCTAAATTTGATTTAAGATTAATTGTTGTATTGATCGTATTTTTGAGTAGAGATCTGGTTGTGAGATTTGGTTTCGTGGTGAGAGCTGGTCGATTTGGTGAAATCCAGTCGTAGCGTTTTTTGGTAGCGCGAGATTCCTAAACGCCGTCGTTTTAGTGAAATCTGGATGCGTTGTGTTAAGTGAAAGCTGGTAGCATGTTTGTATCCAGCTGCTGCTTTATTTTGTTTGTTGAGGGAAACGGCAGCGTTTCGATAAGTTGGCGCGACGTCGTTTTGATGTTGCGACTGGTACCAGCTGCGAGGATTTGTTCGCGTGTGTGTCGACTGGTTGTCCAGCTGAGAGCAGATGTCAACGATGGTCAACTCTACTATAGCTTGTGTCTGGTTTCCTGTAGCTTGCGGCTGGCGCGAGGGTCATCGACCGGATTTGATGACGTAAGATATGCGACGCCGTTTTATTAAGTTGGAACGCAACGTTTTGATGCAACGTCTGGTATCAGCTTTTTAAGTGTTATACAATCCAGCTTTTGGATTTGAGAACCAGTCGATGGTTGTAGAGCAACTGCTGGTTTTGTCGGTGGACATTTTAACCAGATTTCAGCAGTCGCGAGATTTAGTTAAGAAAGACTTGGTCTTCGATTTGAGATACCAGTTCCCATACTTAGTAAAATTCTCCAAATTGTCGACCTCTGTTTCTCGAACCCTAGTACTGTTCATCGTTGATTTTATCCGGTGATTCCCATCGTTTCCGACCGTTGTTTTGGATGTTCGATGTAGCATTGGACTCCTCTCGAGAAGCTCTTCCATCCTATACCATTCTTGGAGGCTGTTGTTGGCTAGAGCGAGATCACGAAGTTGCTGTCTTCGGCCGTGTGTTGCGTCGTTGAGGTAGAACTTCGAATTGTTGTTGATATCTTAGTCCTAGCTTTTGTTTAAGCTTCCTGTTAGTGGTATTGTTGGGATCAGTTGCTGGTTTGAGTTGTAACTCCCAGCCGTGGGTTTTGTTCTTGTGACCCGTGAGATGTATGCTTGTACGTTGTGTGTTCAGCAGGTTCCTAACCAGATCTCTCGGGCTCCTTGTTGTTGTAGTTATTGCATAGAATTTGAGGTACGGATCTTGAGCTTGTAATTCAGCGTGGAACCTGGCTTGGATAAATTGCAAGATGGTTGTGTTTGGATTGCTGAGTGATGTTGTTGCTTTGTGTGAGATCTGTGTATGCTTACCGTGTGTAATTGTTGTGTCGCATATGGTTATATGTCTGTTGTTTCATCATGTTGCATACACGCATTCCATTCAGCTATTGCAGCCTTTGTTTGTTGTTGTTTCTCTGCTTTCTTACCAGGATGCGAGGGCGAGTGGTGATTCCGCACTCTCATTTTTCCCCTATGCGCCGAGTGGCTAGCTACCACAGTTCATAGGTTGGATTGTTGATGCATCTGGTAAGGGTGGGCGAGTAGGGGTGAGTGGGTAGCACCCACATGTCCTACACTCACCGTGGCCACATATTCTGTTGCAGATTTCCGTTGAGCTGTGCATTGAGTTCTTTGGCTCCCTTTCTTGGTTGTAGCCTTGGCTGTTGTCCCTGGTTGCATGCATAGCATCTGCATTTTATTCTTGCTGTTTACTGCTGTTTTATAGTTTCTCTCCGAACTGGGGTTTGACCCCATGTCCCTCTGGGGCTTGGTTGTTTTCCCTGTTTGTGTTTTTTTCAGGAAACCCAGGTTTTACAGCTGGTCGTGGTTTTAACCCAGCTGGTGGTGCCCCAGGAGGTGGTTAGAGCATCCCAGTGGCGTATAGCATATTTATATGTATCAGTATTCTTAGCCAGGGGATGCCCTTTGCTTTGTTGTTGTTTTTCGTTGTTGAGTCTGATACATGTTGATGTTATGCTATATTGTTTGTTGTTGGCTGGTAGCCGCGTGTGGTGGATTTCTTAAACTGGGATATCTATTTTGAGTATCGCATTATTTTAAATTATATTCTTTTAAACCGTCAGGACAAAAGCGAAAATTTTACCCGCTTTTTAATAGCTTCCGCATGTGTTGTGTGTTTTTACTCTGTTATGATCACGAGGCCTGACATTTTTTGTATCAGAGCTTAAGTTGGGATAAGCTCGATTTCTTTGATCACACTTGAGTCTAGGCACAGTGTTGTGTGTTGCATGTGCTTGGCTATGTGACTATGTGCTGCATATTTTTGTGTTATGTGCTATCTATGTTGTATCTGTTCTGTTTTGCTTGATCCTGTTGAGTGTTTTCGTAGATGCCGCCTAGACGTCGTGGTAGAGGTAGGGGGCAATTTGAGGAATCATCAGGACAGAATGAGGATAGGCGTAGTGCTCGTAGTCGTACTCATGTTAGCGACGAGGAGGAGGTTGAGGTTGCGGAACCTCCTGTGGAGAGGATGGATGTCGTGATAGCACGGTTTCAGAGGATGAACCCTCCAGTCTTTAATGGTGACGAGTCCAGTGAGGATGCAGACTCGTGGCTCCGGAATATCATCGGTCTTTTCGATCGGGTGCAGTATGATGATTACCTTCGGCTGATTTTAGCGACCCTCTTGCTTAGGAAGGCTGCAGAGCGCTGGTGGCGAGGCGCTTCGAGTACCTTATTAAAGACCGGTGTTGGGATCTCTTGGGACAGTTTTTGCGAGACCTTCTGGCAGGAGTATGTACCCGAGTCTTATATGAACGCCCGTGAGCGGGAGTTCGACCATCTGGAACAGGGTTCCATGACTGTTCGGGAGTATGCTAGGAGGTTTTCTTCTCTGTTGGCGTACGTTCCCCATGTCTCTGGCCAGGAGAGGGCCAAGCGGACTAGATTTCTTGAGGGCTTGAATGAAGAGCTATATCAGATGGTGCTGACCAGCAAACCCAAGAGCTATGCTGAAGCAGTTGACACTGCTATTGATATCGAGGAAGGTTTGCAGAGTCGTCGTGCTCGTAGGTAGCAGGCGGCGCAGGTTAGTCGTCCTGCTATTCAGGGTGTGAGGATTCAGATTTCTAATTAGTGATTAATTGGATTTTGAGTTAGATTAATCACGAGAATTAAGAATTTAGATTTCTGGAATTTCGATTTTTGGTGGAATCTGTTCGAATTGATTTAGAAATCTGGGTTCCTGAGATCTGGTCGTTTTTATGTTGGTGAGAATTGTTTGGATTTTGAATGAGATCTGTATCTCCTTAGCTAATTTGAAAAGACCGAGAAATTTGGATAAAACGGTGTCGTTTTGGAGAGGTCTGGTGGTCGAGAAGAACGTGAGAGATGAATGCGTTGTTCTTTTGAAATTCAGATCTCATGAAGTCAGCATCTCTCATGTGTGACGTAAGCGTAGCTGGTTGGTGATCGCATTTGGGTCGTAGCGAGAGATCTGGCAACGCTTGAGGGTGACGTCAGCAGGTCTGGTGGATGGCGTAAGCAGATCTGTTGTTAGAAGCGTGTAGCGTTCATTCGAGAGTTGCGCGGTAGATCTGATGACGTAAGCAAGTCTGATGGTGACGTAAGCAGATCTGGTGCCTGTACGCCGTCGTTTTGAAGTTGCGCACGGGTGTGAGATCTGTTGCTTTTAGCGCTAATATCTGTTTTGCCCATGCGACGTCGTTTTGAGGCTTGTGCGAGAATTGTTAGCGCGAGAGATCTGTTCTGCGACATATCTTATCTCTTCTTCTCCAAACCCTCGATTTTAGCTACTGTTCACCGTCATTTTCAATCGCCATTTCCCGTTGATTCCGACCTCTGTTTTTCGAGTTCTTGGTAGAGTTGGAAACCTCTTGAAAAGATCTTTCTACTCTTACCATTCTTGGAGGCTGTGTTGAGCTGGAGCGAAAACGCGAAACGGCTGAATTGAGCAGTAAGTTGCGTCGTGCGTTTCTATCCTTGGGTGAGCTTTCTTTCGTTGATTTGAGCTAAGATATTAGGTATCTTTGGCAGATTTAAGCTTCTAGGAATTTTGAAGGGAAATTGTCAAGGAAGCTTCAAAGGCAGTAAGCTTGAGCTGTTGCTAGACGTGTCTTTGTTGAGAATCTGTTAGGTAATTCGAAGAGGAAAGGTACGATTGAGAAGCCCTTAGCAGTTTGAGCGTGAACATGACTATGTTTCGATGTTGTGAATTGCTGTTATGTGGCTTACGTGAATTTACATGCTGGAATTGATTGAGATATGTTTTGCTTCACGTATTATGAATTGTATGCATTATGCATTGATATTGAATGGCATTCATTGCATACATCTTGAGCCTGATGTTCAGATTTGATTTGATTACCTGATTGGGTGCCACGTTGTGACTGGTCGACTGTTGAGTCGCGCCTGAAA